>JAODUG010005568.1:0-29143 GCA_027564795.1 Aphredoderus sayanus | reverse complement strand
AGAGAAGAGAAGAGAAGAGAAGAGAAGAGAAGAGAAGAGAAGAGAAGAGAAGAGAAGAGAAGAGAAGAGAAGAGAAGTAGACTTATTCTTATGTCATTCTGTCTCGTGCTGCCGGTTATCTGGCCGCCAGCATGCACTTTAAAAGAAGGTGAGTACGATATTTTGCGTAATAAAGACTTGATTTATTTTAATATAGCTAATTGGCTAATCTATATTAATCATCAATATGACAGCAAACAATATCGACTAGGCTATAGACCTAACTTTGTGTAACTGGTTCCAAATCACCGCGAATCGATAGATGCTTGTGGTGGTAAACGTAACTGATGCCATAAATGAATCGCGTCTTTCTGCTTGTTTCATCTCTTCAGAGCTCAAGCTGAACCGACCAGTGCGAGAGGATCGCGCTGGTCGGGGATCGGGATAGGGGTAGCGATGTGCTCTGACCCGCCTTTAATTTATCTTATTTTAATGTAGCCTATTTTATTTTTGCAATTGTGGGTCAAAGGGTAAAAACTAAAGGCACCGGCTCCGTTGTGCACATAATTTAGTGGATGTATGCTAATCTGCGAGAGATGCCATATGGTCAGAGGGACTAGGCGCGCGCATGTCTGCTCCGTTCTTCCACAGTGACAAAACACGCCGTCGAGAGCTTTGCTTTAATTTACTAACTAAAATGAATAAGTAGGCGCTACTTATAAGTACTACCTTTGTTAAAATAATACCATAATATGCTAAACATTAGAATATATAACTGTTTTAATATAAAATCAACATGTATTAAATTAACCTCTAGACAAGTTTAAGCAGAAAGTAAAAAATAGACACAAATATATAGCTATATAATTATTTAAATATCAGGTGATTAGGAAAAATATCCAGTTATTATTTGAATTCATATTTAAACAATTAAACAATGACTCAGCTGTATTATTATGAATAATATCAACAAAAACAACGACAATAATAATAGCAACAATACTTAGGGGAAGTATTTTTAATAGGCCTAATATATTTTTGTTGTTACAATCATTATTTTAACAAAATGTTATTATTAGTAGCAGTGCAAAACTCTTCTGTACGTGTGTGTGACTACATGGAACTGCTTTTTATTGTCTGTGATGGGTCTCCTTCTGTGTGAAATTACAGAAAACACACACAGAGAGCGAGAGAGCGAGCGAGCGAGCGAGAGAGAGAGAGAGAGAGAGAGAGAGAGAGAGAGAGAGAGAGAGAGAGAGAGAGAGAGAGAGAGAGAGAGAGAGAGAAGCATTTGCATTTAAATAGCGACATCAACCGACGCACGTGCCACACACCGGCGGGTTTTCAAGATGTCATCACAAAGTCAGATGGGCCAGCTGTCACACGCACACATACGCGTGCGCAAACACACGCAGCAAAATCACCGTCAATTGCCTCGCTAACAGGCGTTCAGTCCATCACTTAGCGTGCGTGCACCCACACACACACACACACACACACACGTACATGAATCTCCGTGGTAACATATTGTCCTTATACATGTCCTTCTGATTTTAAAATAGGCTACTACAAGGATTTTTTCAGTAGCAGAATTGTTAAAAGCCTACATACCCATGAGCCTCAGCCTATTGTCACAGAGCTTCATTGGTTCTTAAGTATATTTGTACTGAAGATGAGAAACTACTTAACAACAGCAGTTATATAGGCTAAATAGGCAAGGCATAAGCGCAATCTGAGACTTAGACTATAAATAGTAATCCACATTGATATAGATACTGCCTTGAAGGTTTGTATAATTCTGTCATTTTTGTTAAATAAAATTCCATGAAATACCAATATTTCTTATTGTTTTTTTTAAATATTTGTCACTTGGAGACATATGGGCCTTTCCAAGTGGACTGTTACCTTCCTGGTCTGTAATGGCCATAGAAGGAAGAGAGGCAGAGAAACAGGCGAATTAGAAAAGTGCATGCATTCTATGTAGAAGCGCCTCACAGTTTATATGGTAACGCCGCTATGAGGATATGATCGCCCACAGCCACCTCCCATAATCAGCAAAATAGGTTAACCTATACAAGCTACAAATAACTGAAGTCAATTGCCAGTATGCAAACCGTAAGTAAAAGTTGAATCTTCAACATTTATTACCAAATCTGTAAACAGTTTTTGATAGGCTAATTTAGTGTACCATGGCATAAACACATCATAGCATCATAGCATATCAAAAACATGATATGTACAACAATAGCTAGATTAATGTAGGCTATTGTTCAGTAACAGTAAACTGGTTAGAAATAGGCCACTTAGTGGCCTATTTCTAGGCCACTAAGTGGCCACTGAGTGACACTGTCACTCACAGGTGTTGATCCCCTGCTGAAAACTGATTGCTGTCCTTGTGAGTGCGAGTTGCTTTTTTCTGGATCAACGTGTGGTCATTTTGTGCGAAAACATACAACTTCATGTCCGTGATAATAGCAAATATAGCCTGTCTTTGTAATGTTTGTTGTTTAACGGAAGAAAAAACACATGATTCCAGGGCTGTGTAACCACTGCAACCATGCCGATGTTGAGGCGAACAATAATGAACCCCATTCACCTCCTGTATCCTTTATTCTGAACGATGAGGCAAAATTAATGCGGAATATTTATGTCTTGAAAACACTGTGGCAAATTAAAATGGTCTTGTGGTTCAAACCAATATGGTTGAACCGCTGTGTCAGAGTAGCAAAGCCTTATGTCAGAGTGGGCACACTATGCAGAAGAAGGGGATGATGAGAAGATGTGAGCAGTGGCTCGTTGGAAATAAAGTGACAGTCACTGAACATGGAAAATTGGGCAGAATACAGTGCTATTCCACATAATCTATTTTGTATTTTCAACTAAGCATGAGATACTAAATTGCATTGATACCTCAAGGAAACCAACAAGTGAAAAAGGGCATCAAATGTCCATTTTATTAATGGCCAGGAAATCTGTTTGATTCTCTATTCCAAAGCTTGTTTAAAACCTATATTTCCCATAAACCCAATAGCCTCTTGTCACAAAGAGCTGGATATCTTTTTAAATGCCTGATTAGATTAGATTAGATTATGCACTGTATGATAAATTAAAAATAATAGAAGACAATATAAACCAGTCAAGCCTGGTCCCATCAAACCATTATTTTGTGTGAGTGCGTGTGTGTGTGTGTGTGTGTGTGTGTGTGTGTGTGTGTGTGTGTGTGTGTGTGTGTGTGTGTGTGTGTGTGTGTGTGCCATGCTCTGGGAATTCCTTTGCCCAGTGGTGTTATAAATAGAAGAAAAACAGTGACGCCTTGTGGCAGAAGACACACACACATGCACACACACATGCACATACACAATAATTTATAGACATTCAGTTTTGATAAGAATAGGTTTTTTGTATTATATATTATATTATTATTCATGTTTTGTTCATTTTATAATAAAATAAAACAGAAATCTTATTTCAACATTATTAAATGTAGATTTTGTACAGTTAATTCATGTAATTTTATATAATCTGTTCATTATAATGATCCTAGTGTCATGTGACCTGCTTAACATCAGCTTCACATCTTCAGTTAGCTGATCCACACATTTTAATTGGCTTTAATTAAACATGACCTGTCGCTAATTACCACGCTGCCAGCTCTGATCTAAACCAGTAAAACGTTTAAACTGCACAGGCTGTCTTTTGGCTATTAGTTAAACAAGATGGTTCCATAATTTTTCATTTTTATATTTTATCTATAATATTTTGTCAATATTTACCATATATATTTGTCCTCAAAATGCAGTAGATTCTACAGCGAGTGTCATACAGCTACGGAGTTTGGCTCCACCTGCTGGTCGATTGATATGGAGACTGACAAAGGCTATTCTGAATGTGAGGTCATGTAAACATGCGTGTATGTCATGAGTAGCCTATCATATTCTGATTAAGTGGGAGAGCGTCGTTCAGGTTTTAGCCTAGGATGGAATGTGAGAATATAGGCCTCCACCTCATCATATCAGTGTTATTCAGGTTGTAACATAATAGGCTACATTCATAACACTAGCCAGTTATTTTGGTAGTTTTGCTACAAAACGGCATTTAGTCTGGATTGCTGTTTTCAATAATTATAATACTGACTGTGGTAAATTCTAAATACACAAGTTACACTCGAGATGGTCATAAATAGGAATGCCGTAATGGTGCTGGTTAATATTATGAAACTACATCACCTATACCCTTACATCTAATGGGATTATTATTCCAAGTACGATTATGTCAAACACATGTGATAATAACATTTAGCATACAAGGTATACACAATCTTAAGTCATTTCTTCTCCCTAAAGCAGGATGTGTGCAAAGTGAGCAGTTTCTTCGTTGTCTTTAATACAACTACATTTTCCATGAGCCTTTACGACCCCCCCCCCCCCCCACCTCCACACACACATATACACACACACACACACACACACACACGGCTCACTCGTTCTCACGCACATTCTCCCCCCTCCTACAAAAAGGAGGGGTGTGAAAGAATCTCTGGAATTCATTTCCTGTTAAGCCCTGAGAGGCAGACACATTGACATACGCATAGATGGAAGCCTGTCTATCTCTTCCATCTGCTCCCACATGACGGAGCAGGAGTCCTAACGGGACGTAGCGTAGTTAACTCTTCTCCGTGCGTAGCAGCGGAGGTCCGGCATGGCGGAGCCCCTGTTGAGGAGAACCTTCTCCCGGCTGAAAGGGAGGGACAGGTCCCGCAAATCCGACGCTAAACTGTCCGGTAAGGCATCGTTTGAACCCTGGGATTACAAGGTGACAGCGAATTCAGAAGTTAGGAAGGAGGCTGATGTGCAGTCCTGCTTGACTTTTTCAGTGCTGTACACGGTGTAGGGAACTTGCGATAGGTTAATCCATTATGAATACATGTATACTGATATAAAGCATGCTGTATTGGCCTACTATATATATGCGCATATGCTTACTGTATTTTAGACGCAACGAGTTCCAGTCATAGCTGGAGGACAGACACTTTATTATTTTACAATATCCAGTTTACATTCCCAACGGGCTGAGAGAGAGAGAAAAAAGCAAAGGGGAGGGGGGAGGAAGAGGGGGCGTTATCTCGGGTTGCTTAAAAAAATAAAAATGAAAAATAGAGATAATTGATTGCTGGGCAGCGGTTCTATTTCTACGTAGAGCAAGACTGTCACACTTTGAGGTTCAACTCTGTGTGTACTCACAACATAACGCCTAACAATGTTATAGTTGTTAGTTATTTTTCCCTGTGAGAACAACATGCCACTATGACATGGAGCTATTTGTTGATGTGTGTGTGTGTGTTCATCACTGTTGTGTGTGTTCATCACTGTTGTGCTTAGTACACACATATATTATTCCTTTTAACTGTAACTTTAATTTAACTGTTGGCTACAAAATAACACACACACACACACACACACACACACACACACCAGGATTTTCACTATATGTCCAATGTGTATTATCTGGTCACTGGGAGACAAAGCCCTGCACCACACTCACATACAGGGACATATTTGTATACATGTATGTGAGTGCTTTATCCCATGTGCCCCCATGTGCTTTCAGTTACAAACTAAACAATATGCTTGGAAGTATTTATAAGTAGCCTAGTTGTAATCCTGTACTCAATATACCTACTCCATATAAACATTTTCTGTTTTACTCCATATCTCCATATACTAATGTAAGACTTACAATATATACGGTACACCTTGTTACAACAACTTAATTATGACACAAAAAGTGTATATGTGTGTGTGTTTTGCAGCAGGGTTAATACTGCAGTCTTTGTATGTCTGTGTGTATTTTAAGTTTCTTCAATGAATAGTGAATGGCTGTGTGTGTGTGTGTGTGTGTGTGTGTGTGTGTGTGTGTGTGTGTGTTAGGAACACAGAGCGTTCTTTGACATCATTTAAAGAAACAGCTGATTATTCAACCCCTCCTCCATCTCCCTCTCTCTGTCTCTCTCTCTCTCTCTCTCTCTCTCTCTCTCTTACACACACATGCACACAACACAAAACTGAGAGGGGAGCATTGGAGGGGGAAAATCCAGATGTGCAGGATGTTAAAAGGTGTGCGTGCGTGCGTGCGTGTTTGCGATGCATGCCTGTGTGTGTGTGTGTGTGTGTCTGTATGTGTGGTCATAGAGACAACATCTAAAAACACTAAATTTTTATATCAAATCATTATTTTCATTGGACAGTTCAAATGAAAAGAACTGCTGTGTTGTGCCACTTAATACTTAGAGACTAGTTTTTCATTCTTTATAGTTTTATTACATTGTAGTATGTTGTACTACATTAATGTTTTATAATACGTTATTGTGTGTGTGTGTGTCTGTGTATGTGTCTGTGTGTGTGTGTGTGTGTGTAGATTCACTGGAGAAGTCTGACGCTCCACTCCAGAGTTCCTCGCCTCCTCGCCATCAAATCACGGTCTCTAAGAAACAACAGTGGGCTCAGCAAGCCTCCAGAACCCAGACCAGTGCCGAGAACCAGAACAGTCTGGTCTGGACTCCGAGACCAGCAGAGCCGGTATGACAGCTAATGCAGGGCTAGGTGCTATGTTCACTGTGTTAAGCAAGGCACTAGCACTAAACATTGGGTTCCATTCCCTTGGTTTTGTGTTTGCAGGCAGAGCGAAGCAAAAGCACTTGCACCAGTTTGGACTGGAAGGTGACCACCATCCCCTGTGTCTCTCCCAGTAACACTGGGCTGGTAGAATGCTCCCAGCCCGCAGGGGGCCGGCTGCCAGGTGGGGCCTACCTGCAGAGCCTGGATCGTAGCAGCCGGGCTTGGGTACTATCTTCAGGAAAGTCCCAGGCTCCAGATGAGTCCTGCGGACCAAGGTACCGACAGGACAATATCTGGTACAACCCCCTCCCTGAGGATGAGGAGGGTGGGGCCCGGAGTGGATGGGGCCTCTGGAGAAAAGAGGAGGATGTTTATGCAGGCGATGACATCCCAATAGAACACAGAGGTAAAACTGGCTTTTACTTTTGCTGGAAGACACGCTTAAAGCTGTTTTGATTAATAGTTTGTGTGTTTTTTCACAATTAATATCGTGAATCACACTGCCTGGTGTGTATAATGACTTTCCATCTCCCATATGTATCATTGCACCATAGTCCTACCAAACAGCTAGAATGTGTTTATTTTGTGCTCTCCATGATATCGCAGTCTCCATGACTGCAATATTGAATGTAAATACTGCAATTTTGACTATATTTTACATTTACCATACTTTGTACTGTACGAATTCTGGACTACCAACCTTGCATTTCCCAAATTTATGTTACCCAGCTTTTATTGAAGTTCCACTGGAACACCCGTTGTCTATTGTTTGGTGTTCCAATAATAACATATACTGTTGTTTACTTCAAACAAATGTTTGTAACAAAAATTGTGAAGTTCTGTTGTTGGAGCTATAGCTTGAGAGCTGTAGTTAGAAGCATAGTTCCTGCTTGTTAGTTGTTTTGGAGCTGTAGTAGATCCTTGTCTATTTCCTGAAAAGACAGGAAGCACCAGTGATATACTGTATATACACAAAATACTGCAAATCAAACTGTTTAGTTACAACATCTCAACCCTTTTTTGTGTCGACCATGCCCAAACACGTTTTTGTATATTGTAAATTGTTACTGTTTTCTCTATAGACCTCTAAACAAATATTTGTAATAATATAATAAACCAACCTTCAAACCTTCTAAAACCTAAAATAACCTTCAAACCTTCTCTCTCAGAAGCTCCGCCCCCAGACTCTAGCCCCCCTTCCCAAAGGAAATTTGGCGTGTCTGGCAGTGTGATTGACAGACTGAAGTCTCCAGGCACAGTGAGGAGACTCTCTCTAAAGATGAAGAAACTTCCCGAACTCAGACGGAAGCTCAGCCTGCGATCCTCGCGCTCCCATCGCTGTGGCAACGATGGACGGCTGGGTGGTGCAGATGAGGGGGCCTCTACCAGTAAGGAACTGTCGTCTACGTCGTCCAATCAGAATGTAATCAGCAGATATCACCTGGATAGCTCCACCCCTCCAGCCAAACCCCTACGTCGGTCCTGTAAAGGTCGCTCTGCTAGTAAAGGAGGTTAGGTGCAATTATTAAAAAATGAGATTGATCATATAGCTAGTTTCTGTCAGTACATAATGCTGCTGTCTTTCAGGTTACCTTAGTGACGGGGACTCTCCTGAGCTGTTGCCACGACAACAGCCACCTCCCCCACTGGCGTGCCATGAGACAGGAAGTGATATCAGCTCCTTCAGGTTGTATGTGGGGTCTGAGCAGCCACGCTGCCCCCAGAGGATATCTGGGTTACTGACGGTTCATCTGCTGGGCCTGGAGGAGATGAGCAAGACCACAAGGTCAACACAATGCTTGGGTGCTACAACGGGCATGACTTTGGTTAATAATCACAATTGCCAATAGGTTAAATATGCTCCTTTTTTCCTACAGAATTGTACCTATATATATATATATATATATATATATATATATATATCCTATTTTTTCCCTGTAACTGTTTCCAACCTTCTTGTTCAAATCCACACTAATTAATTCTAAATCATGGGAGTGTGTCTAGCGGTACTATACTGGAATTTAGATATACCGGTACTTTTATGCGCCAAAACAGCAGCAAAAAAAGTTAGTCTGTGCTTTTAAGACAAGCGGAGCTGCGTATGACGTCACCTATGTGCTGCGCTGCTACGCTGTGCGCTGTGCTGTCGGTGTGTGAGCTGAGGGGCATTAGCAGACGAGAGGCAGTGGCTACAGGAGGAAGAGAACCCGCTGCCACGAGTCAGCTGAAACTTGTAGACAGAGAAGGTGCCCGTAGCGTTCTATGGCAGTACTTTGCATATAAGGCCAATGAAAAAGTCGAGCCCGAAAACATTACAGAACCATTGTGGAAGTCTTGCTTTAACCATGCTTAGCAAAAGGAGGCAACACAAGCAACCTTGCTAAACATTTATTGACAATCATAAACCCCCTATAAAGCGTGTAAAGACGACAGCAGGTGTGTTTTGTGAACAAATCCCATTGCAAATCGTAATAGAATTGAATGAGTCCAGGAATTAAGTAATTAATTTTAATTTGACAGAACTACATGTAATTGTTTAGATTTAAAGTAAGATTAATATTATTTCACCAAGCCCTAAATGCAACTGATGAAGTGGTGTTAGGTAAAAAATAAATGTAGACATAATATTATGTTTAATACATTAGCCCAATATTGCTTGTGGCATATCAGTGATTCTTTTAATTATTACAATGTCAAACTATTTTAATTATGAAACATTAAGTGCAGTGGTGTAATATAGGTAATGTTAATTTCAATAGTACTAGTACAACAAAAATAGTTTGTTAAACTAAATTACCTCTTTGAATTAAATGATAATCGTTTCAGTATCAAGTATCGTGATACTTTACTTGGTATAGTATTGAAAGCTAAATTTGAGTATCGTAACAACACCTGTATTAGACAGGAGAATGATAGTGACATTTTGAGAATTATCCAGTCTCCTGATACAGTACATTTGTACATCAGTCTTCTGCTTGGCAAAACAAGTCCTTTGCACTACACCACCTATCCATCCATCCATCCATCCATCCATTCTCAACCGCTTATCCAAGGTTGGGTCACAGGTGCAGCAGCTCCCGCAGGGAACCCCAAACTTCCCTTTCCCGAGCTACATTAGCCAGCACTGACTGGGGTATCCCGAGGCATTCCAAGGCCAGTGTGACGATGTAATCTTCCACCTTGTCCTGGGTCTTCCCCGAGGCCTTCTCCCAGCTGACCGTGCAGCTCCCTAGGGAGGCACCCAGGCACCCCAGAGGATATCTGGGTTACTGACGGTTCATCTGGGCTACTGACGGTTCATCTCAGCCTTCATGGTCATGAAGGCTGAGGGTAGGTGAGGGTAGGAATGAAAATTGCCTGGCAGATCGAGAGCTTTGCCTTCCGGCTCAGCTCTTGTTTTGATAAAGTGATTACAATACCGCTGCCGCTGTTCTGATTCTCCGGCCAATCTCCCGCTCCAATGTCCCCTCACTCGCGAGACGCGAACAAGAGGAACCTGAACTCCTTCATTTGGGGTAAGGACTCATTCCCTACATGGAGTAGGCACTCCATCGGTTTCCTGCTAACCATGGCCTCAGATTTAGAGGTGCTAATCCTCATCACTTGCCAATGAGCCCTGCTTCTGAGCCTGGCTCCAGACAGGGTTCCCAGGCTTCCAGGGTAGGGTAACTTCCTCTCTTGTTTTCTTTCATGAGTGGTCTTGTGAACCATTCTTAGTCTGGCCCCTGCCCTGAGACCACGTTGCCTTGGGAGACCCTACCAGGGTCACAAGCTCTCAGGTTCACAGGGACTCACAAACCTCTCTACCATGATAAGGTGATGGTTCCCGGAGAGGATATATATAGAGGATATATATATATATATATATGTATGTGTATATATATATATATATATATATATATATAATAGTCATTATAGGCAACGGGAAATTTCCCAATGCTTGCCTTTTTAAAAGTAACCCACTAATGGGCAGTATAAAAAGCAGTGCAAAACGCTATAAAGAGACTTGTCTTAACATTGTTAGAACATGTGTAAAATGTTCTTTCCAACATGTTAGCTTGAGCATATAAAAACTGACACTGTCTATACATGTCATCATCATCAGAGCAGCGGTCCGTTAAAATGTGCCACAAATATGTTGTTTTACTGCTAAAATGTATTTTTACTGCTAATATTTATTAATATTTAGCACTTGTCCAGACAGAAAAAATGGAGGAAAGTTGAGATCCTTATCTGCTTTCGTTCTACAGATCATGATCTCATACATTTTTGCATTGTATTTAACATCATGTTCTACCCCATACTCTGCACATATATTTAGCAACTGTAGCACTACTAGAGGACACAATAGCAAGATCATCAGCATACATTAGATGATTTATCAATTGTTACCAATCATACAGCCAGTTTTGCAGCCTCTTAACTGTTCTGAAAGATCACTCATATACAAGTTAAATAAGGCAGGTGAGAGTAACCCCCCTTGGTGTAATAAATAGGCAAAGAAATAGTTTGTCCCTCTCAATATATATGGGGATCACAGTCCAGGTGTACACATCCTGCTAGCCTGACTTCCCAACTCAGATGCTCCTTTTTCTGCAGCACAACTGCTGCTCAGATCAGCTGGGCTAAGAGTGCCCACCTAAAACCTGAGAGGAAGCCTAAACCAACAGGTGAACCCTGTCTGTCTCTCCCAGATCTGACAGTAAAGAGGTGTTTCTAGCCATCCAGTTGGACGGGGTGACCAGAGCTCGCACAGCCCTGCTCACCGTGCGAGGCCCAGCCCTCCTACTAAACCACACCTTTCACCTGGAGCTGGAGAAGGCCAGGCTGCTCCGTCTGGTGGTTCTGACCCCTCTGGCCCTACAAAGTACTGCAGGTTGGTGTATTATCAATATTACACTGATAATATATATATATGTGATCTAGGATGATCTAGCATCATCCCAGTGTGCTGGCTCTGGGATGCCAGGCTTCTGCATTCTATACACTATTACTACATATGCATAATATGTGATATGCTGTACATATTGTAGTTTGTAAGGCATATTATCAAATGCCTACATGGCACATTGTCTATACTGTATACACCTCTCCAGTTGTCTAACTCTGTCTACAGCCAATCAGAAGCAGACCTTGTCATCACAAAGTCCTGCCCCCTCATCTAGTGGTCCAACCAGAAACAGGGTGTGTTGTCTAGGTGGAGTATCCCTCCCTCCACTGTTTAAAGGTGAGGAGAGCACCAGGTCTTATGACAATAATATTGTTTTGCAGCAGAGTGCGTGAATTGTTGTCGGTCTATCTGCCTGTTTGTCTGTAGGGGGCAATAGCCAGCAGCTGTGTGTGAAGTTGGAGCCCAGGGGAATTCTCTATGTCAAACTTTCTCTACAGGAACAGTGGAATGTACTACAGGTAAGGGTCATATAGTAATAACAATAATATATATGTACATATTATATATGTTTATTTACTAATAGTCAGTCTATTATTTTTATACTTTTCATTAACTTTTGACCAATTGTGTGTGTTCAAATAATAAAGTTTGAATATGTCTACAGAATTTCAGTGAGGTATCATCACCTCCTAGTGTGTTTGGGGTGGAGCTGCATCGCCTGGTGGAGAGGGAAAGAAGTTCAGTTCCTCTGCTCATCAAGAAGTCGGTAGCAGAGATAGAGAGGAGAGGTTTGAAGGTATGCATCTCGCTGTCTGTCTGTCCATTCCTTCATCTGTCTGTCTGTGTTCATCATGTCTGACTTTCTAGGCGGTGGGGGTTTACCGGCTTTGTGGTTCGGCTGCTGTTAAAAAGGAACTGAGAGACCTATTTGAGAAAGACAGTTTATCTGTCTGTCTAAGTGAGGAGCGGTACCCTGACATCAACGTCATTACAGGTAAGGTCTACAGTATTAATGTCTAACTGCTGCAATATTAAGTGCCTTACTAGTGTAGTGAATTACCTCATGACCACTAGAGGTCATTCTGTGTTTTGAGACGATACATTCTTTTCTTAAGATAACAACATAATTATATCATTATCAAGAGAAAACTAGAGATTATTTTGTTTTGCCGTGATGTCAATCTAAGGTGTCCAGTGAGTGCAGGATGGCAATCAGCATTGCAATGTCTGACGCAGAGGCGTTGTTGAAATCTATAGTTCTATGGTCGAGACATTGGGGTTTAGCCAGACGTTTTCAGCGTTATATCCCTTCCGTCAGGGTGTGCAGGTGGTAAGGACCCAAACACGCGATGAAAGGTAGGTAACAGGGGTTTTATCAAAGCATAGGGAACTAAACTTACAGGCAGGTAACACGGCGACAGTAAACAACGGACCAACAGAGACAAGAACAAACACATGGGCTTAAATAAAGGAAGACAAGACAGACGATTGGACAGGGAACAACGTGGGCCAGGTGAATCCAATAAACAATTAACATGAGGCTGGGTAAGACATGGACTGGGGAACAGGGAACAGTGGGAAAACACGGATTGGAACAAGACTTAAACTGGGGTGGACAGCAGACAACAAGAAAACACAGACCAAAACAAGACAAGACAGACAATGGCGAAGCCAGACCGTGACACCTTCTGGTTTGCAAGATTAACTGGTTTCCAATTGTGTGCATGTGGTGTGTACCTCTGGCAGCAGATTCATTAAAATATTTGTTGTCTACATCATACATTCACAAATAGCTATATTTAACTAGTACTACATCACAGCAGCACTCTACATTGCGTTTATTTCATACAATTAATACAAATGTAAGTTTTGAAAAGCTAAACTTGACTTCAAGCAGGGTTTAATCACACTGTCAAAGTACCATGAACACACTTAATAAAGTTAATGGGCAGGTTATTGAGCTATTCGTCTATTAATAAATTACGCCATCTTTCTTGCTAACTTAACTCTCTTCTTGACTGTTTAATCTTTTCAAATAATATATTCATTTCAAGGGCTTTAATACATGAAAGGAATACATAGAGCCGGTGCTTATTTATTTCTTTGGTAAAATTATATTATTTTTGATGCCACCAAATTAATTATGTCTTCATCTCCAAAACACAATGCATAGTTTTCCCAAGATAATTAATTAATTATGCAGTTGAAATCATGTTGTAAATAAAATGTAAGTCTGTGTTTAAAAGCAACTGGATTCACCAGCATAGTTTGTCTTTTGTTGTAGTGTTGTAGTGGTAACCCTCCTGTTGTCCTTTGGTTTCAAAAGCACTACCAGGTTGTCCCAACAGACGGCGCCATCTGATTGTGTCTGATTGTGTAGTTCTCTTTGGTGTCAGTGCTGTGTGTATTTATTTATTTATTTGTTTGTTTGTTTGTTAGTTTTTTGTGCCTTTTAACCCTCCTGTTGTCCTCGGGTATCAAACGCAAACCTTGTTGTGCTAGCAGTGCACATCATATGTCTGTGTAAGCTGTAGAATTAGGATTGGCGCCTTCTATCTGCTAAAACAACGTAGTGCGTTGGGTCAGTTTGACCCGGAGGACAACAGGAGGGTTAACACACAGTCCAGTAGTCCAGTTGAACTGCCTACACCACCAATTATCCTCCCCATGCCCATGTCGACCACATAGACTGAGTTTGTTTTTGGCCAGGTATTCTGAAGGACTATCTTCGCGAGCTTCCCTCTCCTCTCATCACTATGACCTTGTACCATGTGGTCTTGGATGCTATGAAGCTTCATCCCCCTCCCACACAGGCCACGCCTCCTGACCCTCTGCTGAGTCAGAACACTGTGACTCTGCTGGACTGTCTACCTGGTCCGGAGAGGGTACTGTAATCTATTATATTATACACTGTAAAGGCCAATGCACAAACAGTATACCTCCGAAATGTGCCTGTGGACCTGCGCACATGTCGCATCTGCAACATGTGCGACATGCCAAAGCCCCATTACATACAGCAACAGATGTCCTGCAAAGCTCACAAATAAACTATAAACATTGTGGCTTAGTGTTCTAAGCATATACAAATATTTGTTTCTAGCCAATCAATTTATTACACCAATTGTGTGCATGGGAATATGTTTGTGCCAATATAAAATGATTGTATTTTCACTGTGTGAACAACCACGAAAAACAATAGTGAAGTTCATGAGGAGCAATAAGTAATAAGCACCCTTGGTTAATGTTCAAGGCATTATAAAACAATTGTTTTCAGCGAGTCTGTTAAGTACAGTATTATGCTTGTGGAACAGTTTGTGCATGTACAAGACTTAGTTATGTCACTAATTCCATAGCACTGGCATATGGGCTTTTGCATATAAAAATAGCCGATAAACACCCAGAAGGGGATAAGAGCCCTACTTTTGTAGAGAAAGTGAAGTATCATTTATTTATGTGGAATGCGCTAATTCATATCCACATCGTGCAGGGCAAAGCGTTTGGTAGTATACTTCAGCCTTATCCTTTAGTGTTCTATACTATGCATTTTGCTGTGTTCTGCCATAATATATTAATGAACACATTAACTGTAATATATACAGCATTCTTTTTATTGTTTATTGTTTAGTTAGTTATAAACTCTCTCTCTCTTTCCCTCACTCTAGGCAACTCTTTCTCTTCTGCTCAACCATCTCAGTCTCGTTGCGTCGTTCAGTTCCATTAACAGGATGACCCACCAAAACTTGGCTGTGTGCTTTGGCCCAGTCCTCCTCACGCCAACCCAGGAGGCGTGGCACGGAGGGGGGGTTGTCAGGGAGAGGGGGAGGAAGGCTGTTACCCAGATGACCAGTGCTGTGGACTTTAAACAACACATTGAGGCACTGCAATATCTGCTGCTTACATGGCCAGGTAATACAAACCAGGACACTATATACAATATATTATAGTTGTATGATTCTACCTTATAAGGTAGAGGATTCTTTCTACTTTCTAAACAATTTTGAGATAGAAGTATCTCTTAAAGCAATGGGCCTCATGCAGCTAACCTGACATGCCAGATGGATTGTTGTTCACAAGTACATCTGGGGAGCTGTCCATAGGAACTGTTTGTTTAGGGCGGTTTCTTTCATAAACATCTTGTCAGTTGATTGGATAAACCATTTTTCTGTGACCGTAACTTCAACCACTCGAACCAATATGAAGTCGTAGGAAATAAAACTTTTGCTGCAACCAGAGTAGAGTGAAAACATTTCTGTCTAAAAAAGCCTTCAGTGCTGTTAGTTCTATTTTCAATGAAGATATAGTCTTCAGTTTAGATAAAACTGACGGTATATCTTCTACGTTAAGCTTTTTAGGATCCACCATTGTTATTTTCAAGTGTACAAGTCTGTCATCACACCTGAACCACGCCCGTAGCAATAACTATGATGCTGATTTGAAAGTTCAGATGCTACTCAGACTACAGTCGCAAGATCCCTAGCATTTCCAGACTGATTCTCGATAAATTTAAGCTTGCGAGATCAGGATGGTCTCGGGAGGCTATCATGCAGCAACATTCTCTTGAAAATATGTATTATTGTTTATCTTAATTCTCTGTTAAGACTGTAGATGCACAAAACATTCTCAACCTCCTTGCCCAGGTGTGCTAAATTATGAATCTCGGTACTTAGTACGTCGGTACATGATGAATCTTATTGGTACATGCAAATAACAAAGCATAGGAAACTCACCACTATATGAAGGATTGGATTCATTGGATAAACTTGTGGACTGCGAAAACAAGATAAAAACAAAGATAAAAAAAAAAAGATAAAAACAAGATATGTTTCTTATCTTGTTGAGAGTGCTCATAAAATATTCTCTTACCTAAGAGAAGAGCAAAAATAAATTAGCACTGGTGAATCCCAGAAATCATTGTGTAATAACAAAAAAATAACCGGGGATATGTACAAAAATATGAGGACATTTGTGTATCGCTTCCTGCACAAGGCCCATTATGGGATATCCTGCATAGTGAAGGATGCATCCATGCTTATTGTTTTAGCACACAGCATGTTGACACGTGGACAGACTCTATAGTAGTTGTTTTCCCTTGTTGGCTAATTTGTCTCCTCTCCTCCAGTGCCAACAAGACAGGCCCTGCCCCTCCCCTCTCCACCTCCATCCCCCCCCTCTCCTGTCATGACACAGAACCCCATGGGCCATCACCAATGCTGCGCTGCACTGCGATTGGCCCTGACTCAGGACCCAGAAGAAGTGGTGGTGTCACGCAGGGAGCGGGGTGTGACACGCCTTGAGAGCCCTCCGCCAATGAACCGCTACGCTGGGGACTGGAGTGTGTGTGGGCGGAACTTCTTGTCTGGGCAGGAAGCGGATTACGATGAAGTGGCAGGAACTGAAAGTGAAGGTGAGCTGGCTAGACTCTGTAGCAGCCAGACCCATCCCTGTTGTCTCCTGGCAACCACACATCACACTGTTGTGTCCTATAGGGAGCGAGGAGGAGGTGGAGCAGCAGCAGGAGGCGTGGCCAAGGCTAGCGCTGGACTTCGATGCTCCTTTCAGCTGCAGACTGAGTCTGAAGGACTTCGACTCTCTCATCCGAGACCTGGACCGAGAGCTGAACACACACCTCAACCTCCTGCTCTAGATGAATGCACGTGATGCCAGCACCCTTCTGACTTTCCCCACCATAGCAGACACTAGGCACAACAATGGTCTGTGGTTCTGTTGCCTTTGTAACATGTTCTCTCACACACACACACACACACACACTGCTTAAGGGCAGTGAAACGGACTAGAAGCAGCAAAGGGATGGTCTACATTGGAACAGTGGCCTACAATTGACCAACTTCTATACAGTGAGAATTTGAACCCTGGACAAGGATATGAGAAAGCTACATTTTAAATGATATTATGTGACTAAAGATCTAAAGTTCTCTAAACCAGGATCTTACAACATAAAGCCAAATGTTATGTAGATTGAATGAAGTGACACATTCATGAATGATTTTTCATAGAAAACTCGGTGAAGTCAGCTCCTGTTCAATACAGAAGCTTTGTCTAATGTACATTTACACTGTCACGTTTTGAGAAGTTTGTTTGCACTGCAGAAGCCATAACCCATCACAAAGATTAGTGTAATGTTGTGGCTTGTCTGACAGTTCGTTAAAACAAATGAAGGTGTTTTAATGATCAGAACCGAAGAATAAGATAACAGAAATGTGAATTTACAGCAAAGCATTAGGAAAAAAGTGTATATCAGCAGTGTTAAGCAATCTATGTCTCCTACAGATATATCTCGAGGTTTTTACTGATTTGATGTTGTTAAACATTAATTAGTTAAACATTGACATTGACTCAACATGTGGTTGTCTGAAGTCACAGTCACTTGCCTTTGTGTGTTGTGCACATTTTAGATTTTGAAAAGGTCCTGAATGGAGAAATGTGTTTACTTCCAGGAGAAGTTCGGTTTTGGTTCAGATAATGTTATGTCAGCATGGCTGTTGGTGTATGCTGTCTGTCACCTACAAACACAGCAAGACTACAACGTTCTCAAGAATGTTCTGGACACCCTATTTCATGACCAAAGTCTCAAATTGGCTCGACCCCTGGGTGACTTCAGGTGCATTTGATTAGGTGGGCAGATGGTCCTATGAGTATTATTATCTGTAGTATCATTGAATTATTACACGGTACGGTGTTTTGAATCACACATAAGGAATTCTAAGGCCATGCTAAAGAGCACTATGGCTTGAAATGTTTGTATGTTCATTATTGTTTATCATGTTTTTGTATATTATTGAACAGTATTACTTGGTATTGCACAACTTTAATAAGCACTTACAATTTTATATTGATTCTTGAAACCTGTGAAGGTTTGCCTATCGCTTAGCAGTTAATAAAACATATTGTTGTCCTTGTTTTTGAGGGACAAATTGTAAAGGGAAAAATGTTTGTTTTATTAATTATTTCACCTTAGTGACCCTGTTGTTCCTATGAAACAGTACCATTAGAAGTGAGATGTTATCTAGCGGGTGTAACGGAGTACAGTGCGGCAAGTGCAGATGACGAAGAAACATGACTCAATTATTTCTGTGATAGGTGTTGTAAGGTATTGCCATTATTATATATAGTTCTATGGGTACTGCCTTATCCTTCTGAAATGCATTGTAGAGGGAGAATTTGCAAAGAATGCCTTTGTCTTATAAAAGTTTTCCAGGATGACTCAAGACTCGAGACATAGAGATCCAAGGTGAGATCTGCATGTCAGATCTCACCGCATATCAGATAAAGGTAGGTGACATCATCAACATAGCAGTAGGAGAGTCCTTGAGATGATATTGTAGGGTTAATAGCCTGCATTTTAGATGTGAATAGCCACTAGCCAAAGAAATTACGCCAAACAAAAGATTATTAAGTCGGCAATGCCCATCACTTCCACATTCTTCAATGTTTAAGCAACCATTATATATGAAAAGGGTGTCAACTTTCTCCTCAAGTCTCAACACCTTTCATTAGCACCACCTCCCATTGTTTACTTTATTGTGAAAGAAGCAATCTGGAAGCTTCGCATTTTGATAGACAAATGTCAGACCCAATGAGCGGCCTGAAATCAGTAGGTTTTCATTGAAAAGAAATTGGACTGCAGATTGACTATTAAATAAAATAAAAAACACTTGAGGTAAAGAAATACTCTAAAATATGAGGGTTACAAAACAATGTGCGGGGAACCCACATATCTACTCCTATTTGATCCTAACAATGCAACACTGCAACCTGTGATTGAGACACAGTGAGTGCACACTAAAGTTAACAGTACAAACACAACATGAAGTGCAAGGGAGGGACCCTGCCAACACCCCCCAGAAATATGTACACCGCTGCTCAACACAAATAAATCAGTAAACACCTGACTTCACAAGCTCTTAAAGGCGTAAAGCAAGTGAAACTAACAATAACCAAAAGCTAAGGTTAAAATCTGTTTGAAAACAAGAAGTAAAATAGTATAAAAACTACAGACAAAACAGCTTTTACAGTGAATGCAAAGAAACACAATGTTAATATAAATATAAAGTAGTGCAGCACTCATAACTTACTCTGCTGGGCAGCTCAAGAGATCTGTGCACCACTGTGTGCATTTAAACTAAATCATGGTGATGTAGACTAGTCTGCCAATGGGCGCGCATAAGGCTCACGCATGATACATGGTTCTTCCTCTGGGCAAACCTCCTTTTGTATGCTAACTGCTCTTTGAAAACCACTCCATGTTAACTTGGGTGTCACGTTTTCCAGTTCCAGGGCCGCTGCAGTTTCAGCTGCCAGGCAGTCCCCACCAGTGTCGCCAGGGCCGGGTTGGCTGCCGCCACCCCCCGCTGCAGTTCCAGGGCCAGGTCGACTCCCGCCGCCCCCCGCTGCAGTTCCAGCTGCCGAGGCCAGGCAGCTCCCACTGGCATCACTAGCGGCTTCGTTCGGGCAGCAGTCTTTGCCGGGGTCTAACTAAACCCCATTTTAATCTTGCCGACTAATGTTAACTCCAAACAGCTCTATGAAGATTGTAAATAATTGGGTGGGGGTATAACATTCATAATTGATATTGATTATTAAATATTAAATGTACAATTTAAATGTATAAAATAGCATATTTGGTTCCTTATGAATAATACTAACATAAAGTGTAATATTTTAACATTAAAAAAGAAAATACCAAATTGGTTGGGTGGCTATGGGTGTGTGAGGTTGAGAGATCTAGATATATTTGGTCTCACATCTACGCACAGTGTAGGCCCTGGAACCAAACTCCTTGATAAGAGTTGTTCTCTCTCCTACTCAGGAGTTGTCCAGGTTGAGAGGCGCCGGGCGGGAATGGGGATACACACAAGTCCCAGGCTGGCCAAGCAGCACATGTACCCTGGCCAGGCCCAGCCTGAATAGGCAACGTGGGAACATTTTGGGGATACGCACAAGTCCCAGGCTGGCCAAGGAGCACATGTCTGTTCCCACGTGTGAATATTTTGTGGACCCACTGCCTGTGAGATGTACCATAGAGGTGTAATGCAATACCAATCAAGCAAAGGGAAAAGATGTATTGTAAGGGTGCGCTGGAAACGTTTCTTGGAACGATTTTAACTCACACCTTCGACAGAAATTCTCCATTCTCCCGGAGGAGGTTTGCGACATGTAGTCTCAATAGGCCCTGCTCAAGACCTCCATTGTTGTTGCAGCTGCCAAGCAGCTGTGGTCAAAAGATAGTTGGTGCATGCCATGGCGCCAACCCTAGAACTTGCTTGTGGACTCCAGCAGTCAGGGATGCTATCAGACTGAAAAAGGCCAGCCGTTTTCAGAGTGAGTGTTCTCTAGCAAGGTACATGGACAGGAAATCAAGTCTACGGTCAGAGCTTGTCAGGTGTGGGAGCTGAAGGGTGTCATCCCGGATGATGTTGTCCTTTGTGCATTATCACCCTGTGACATCCCCTTGCCTAGCCTACTCTGTTTACCTAACGGAGCGGAAGAATAGAAAGATGGAAAGGAGAAGAAACACTATTTGGAAGAAACACAATGATAAGAGGTCACTTCCCAGTTTTTGTGGTGACGTCAGTTGACATGCAATGAGCTGTGCAGGCTTTCCCTGATTCCTCTGGTGCTGATGTAGGTTAGTGTTGTGTCTTTTTTCCCAAGTTGGGTTCGGGCTGGCAAAGTTTCTCCATTGAAGATGACAAACACAGCTCTACATGCTGTGGATTTGTTGAGTTGAGTTCTTCTCTACTCTGAGTTCCTCTTGGATAGCCGAGCTTCTCACCCTATCTCTAAGGGAGACGCCCCCACCCTCCTTAGTAAACCCATTTCGGCCGCTTGTACCCGGGATCTTGTTCTTTCGGTCATGACCCAACTTTCATGACCATAGGTGAGGGTGGAACGAAAATTGCCCGGTAGATCGAGAGCTGCGGTAAAGCGATTGCAATACCGCTCCCGCTGCTTCGATTCTCCGACCAATCTCCCGCTCCAATGTACCCTTACTCGCGAACAATGTGGCCTGTTTCTGGTTGTAATGAAAGATTGTGATCAGAAAGGCACAAACTGCACATAATCTTAGCTGCTTACATGGGTGCTGGATACTAGAAGCCATTTATGGAATACATAGGGCTGGGATAGAAACGTGTTTGTTACCTAGAGCATTGTGGAAAGTAGAAATAAATCACTGCTGTTCATCTTGTCAAACATCCATATGACCTGTATTTGATGAATGACAAAGATGAATGTCGTAAGAGAATGATTAAACATTGCGTGGACACAGTGATTACATGAACAAAGCCAGGTGTGGTCCCTATATACAGGGGATTTCTACATGATGGTTCTGCACACATTTAGTGCTGGTTTACCTTTCTTTTGGATGCAGTATTTTTGACCCAGTGTTTTTTTATTTAAAACGAAAGTGTCCAGAAGTGTGCTGTAACTACCTGCTCTTATTTGACTGTGACTCAATCTTCTACTAAATGCTTGTACTTGGTGTCAATACCCACTTCTAAATACCTTTGCAGAATTTTGTAAAACACTTAGGTTGGTCCCCAAACCAACCCTAAGACCAGACCCTAATTCTGTTACTGGATTTCTTGGAGAATTACATATCTAGCAACATTATGCAGAATGAATGAACATTATGCAGAAATAATGAATATTTATAGCTACTGAAACAATAAACATTTTATTGGTTGAGTATCAAATATCTATTCAAGCTAAACTTTAACTAGAGAGACCCACCATGTTGTAAAACATTGTCAATGTCTCTGTTCTTGTTCTATTGGCGCAATAAGACCTCTTAATGTGGCGTAGAAACCAATGTTTGCCCACACTGGTCCACCAGGGTCACTCTCCACGTCTTGCCCAGAGAAACACAGCCCCAATTTAAAATAGCTCAAACTTTGTCCAGAATGTCCTTTGAATGTTAATTGAGTGCTGCTTGCTGTGGCCCTACATATCTCCCCTTCGTGCCATTCCAGTTGGCTTGGCCAGCAGCACAAATCAAGGGACTCCTTTCACCCTCCCAGGGACCAGGACAATATTTCTTGTCCCCTGCCAACAAGCCAAGCCCGTCCCCCGTCTCTGTGGGATCTATATAAGAGAAGACAGGCTGGGAGATGAAAGTCTGAACATGGAGTGTAAAGTCCTCTGCCTCTTGTTGGCTATAAAGCTGGGTAAGTTTTGTGTGTGTGTGTGTGTGTGTGTGTGTGTGTGTGTGTGTGTATGTGTGTTTATGTGGCAAGACATTTTTGTTTTCTAATGAAAGTGTCTCTGGTCTGTTTGGATGTGTGAAGTTTTATGTAATATGAACTTTAAAATAGTCCTATTAATGTATGGTCTGAAAACAATAACAGTGTGCATGGTTTTGTCTGCTTAGTCTGAAAATCAAATGTATGCATTTGTTTCAGGAGTATGTTGTTTGTTTCACAGAAGGATTTTTTTATTCTACAAACTTCTGTTAGAATGAATGTCAGGCAAGACCTCTTGTACCAGAGTTTTCAGTGTCAACTGTATTAACCAAAATAGACAGTCCTGATGCTCTGGTTGGACCAACAGGTTTTTAATTTTTCCTACATATCGTAAATCAACGTTAGCAGGTCTTTTATTGCCTGCCAACTTCACATCAGCCTTGATCAGCCGCTGATCAAGACTGACTGATTGTTAGTCAGCGTGTTGATCAATCACTTTAACAGAGTTCAAACAAAAAAAAAAGGTTTTGGGTTGGCCAAAACTTTATTGTACCAGTTATTGATTAAACTTGCAGTTGAACAGAATCAAAGACCATTTATTCACTATGTCCCAACATTCAAGAAGAAACAGCTTTGTTGCTAAGATGACAGGTCTTTTTTGTAGTTGGAATCATTAGTTGCTTTCAGCTCCTCAATATAGACTCTTCTTGTATAGACTCTATAGGCCACTTGTTGTCAGAGCTGGCTCAGGTCTTATCCTATCTATCTTTCAGTGGCTCCATCAGAGATCCAGACAGGCCTGGGCTCCTCCGCCCTCCTGCCGTGCTTGGCACCGCCTCCTGCTGCCAATGGGTCAGAGATGGACCTGGCTCTGTTAGTGGTCACCTGGGTGGCGGCTGGTTCTGAGGTGGCCTGGTTCAGGAATGGGAATGGGTCCTTGAAGGACGGCTTCAACTGGGACACAACGCACTTCCTCAACGGGAACTTCTCACTTGTCGTGATCAGTGCCAGCCTGGCCCAGCAGGGGGTGTATGAGTGCAATGTAAACTACAATGCCACACATCTGATGACAGTTAATGCCACACTGAGCATTCTGGGTAAATCTATAGTTTATTATATTTGTATATTATTATGGGCAGGATTTGTCGTACCTAGTCTCTGTGATGAGCTGTGATGAGCTGTGATGAGCTGTGAGCTCTAAGATGTCACACATCTGGGGATATTCTGTTTACAATTTGGCTGAACAGAGCTGAGAAACCTGCCACTGTCTTACAATTGAATTGTTTTGCTGTCTTTCCCAAAATGAGCACCACAGCCCCTAGTTTGACCGGTTGGATTGGCTATGTTCCAAACTCTGGTTACTTCCCCATGCACATTAAAGGCAAGTTGTCTCATGGATGTCACCAAAAGTTATAGATGATGGCCCTGCAAGAGATATGTAGTGTAAGCATGCATTATTTCTAAGCAGATTCTGTGTTTCCATTCTCAACAACACTTCATGCGTGCAAGGATATTATTTCAGCAGAAGCACCGCCAGTCATTGTGAATGAACATCTCCCAAGAATGTCATTGGACAGACACACGCCCATGTTATGAGTTTTTGAGTACCTGTTCTGCTCATCATGTTCTTATTGTGACCATAACTAAAATGCCCATATATAGAAGCATTATAGTGACATTTAAGAGGAATTAACATATTTACTGACTTGTCCCTCAGCCAAACCTTCTCTCCGGCTTCCTGTCCAGTGGGTTGCCATGGAGACAGTCAGCCAGCTGAAGTGCATTGCCGAGGGGTTCTATCCTCCCCCGGTCTCCTTCTCCTGGACTAGAGATGGCCAGACCCTCCACCCAGCCCAGACCGCCCAAGCCGAGCAGACCCCCGATGGCCTGTACCGGTCGGAGGGAAACCTTACCTTCTACCCCTCCCAGCAGGACCAGAACATGACCTTTAGCTGCCAGGTCACCCACGCCTGTCTCACACAAACTCTGGAGTTCTACCTCAACATCAGCTGTGAGTCTGTGCCTGACACCAGCTCCAATGTATCTGTCTAGTTCTTACTCTCAGTTCTATTCTCAGGGTTTCATAAACTCACATTTAACCCTCCTGTTGTCCTATGGGTCAAACTGACTATGTGACAGATAGAAGGTGCCAATCCTAATTCTACAGCTTACATGCACATAGGATGTGCACTGCTGGGACAACAAGGTAGTGTGTTTGAAACCCGAGGACAACAGGAGGGTTATAAGGCACAAAAAAGAAATAAATACACACAGCAATGACAATAAAAAGAACTACACAATCAGACAAAATCAGGTGGCACCATCTGGTGGCACAATAAGTTGAAGAACAACCGGAGTTTTAACCCAACAATAAAGAATGATTTGATCCTCAGCCAGACTAATGAAAAAACTCCCCCATAAAACATTATTAAATGTTCTGGATAGGAGGGTGAATGTGTAAGATCTCTTCTTCATGTTGTCTATTCCTCGTAAGTCCGCCCAAGGGTCCGACTGTCTGCGGTCCCCAGTGCACCTCGCTGGTCTCCCATCACCCTCTACTGTGACGTAGAAAGGTTCTACCCAGAGGAAATGTCCGTCCAGTGGCTCCAGAACACATCTGTCCTGCCGGAACCCTCAGACAGCAAGCAGGGTCCGGATGGGATGTACACAACCCGCAGGTACTACACCCTAAGCCCCAAGCAGAGGGCGATGGGTGGGGAGGTGGGCTGTGTGGTCAGCCAGCCTGGAGTTTCAGAGCCAGCCTCCACATCTGTCCTGCTGGAGGATCTGGACCCACCAGGTGAGGAAGACTGGTCTGATGAAGATAGATAACCCACCAAAAAAACACTCTTTGCTCATTTCATTATTAAAATGCTACGTGTACCTTGAAGAATGGTGTTGTGCTCTGTCTGCCTGTCTAATAGAAAGTGGTCCGGTTCTGACTAAGTCTGCTAAAGCATCCGTGGCACTGATGTGTATCTCTGTGGTTCTGGTGTTTCTGCTTTGCTTTGGATTCTCCTGGCAAAAGAGGGACGGTAATTGTTCTCTTTACTTTGAGTCCAGAACAAATCCTTGCATCAATGAATCTGACTTTAGTTAGTTTGCTTCAGTAAATTTTTTTATTATTATTTCATTAAGCCTGACCAGTCAGCCTGGCTCAGTTTATCTGGTTTTAGTTTGCCTCGCTTCAGTATACAAAGATTTAATCAAACTGCACTGTATAGCTTCTATCTGTCAAGCTGTTGGCCATTCTCTCTCTCTCTCTCTCTCTCTCTCTCTCTCTCTCTCTCTCTCTCTCTCTCTCACTCTCTCTCAGAGAAGCAGAAGTCTCTTGATGTCTCAGGAATCATCCTGCCTCCCAGGGTGACCGTGGGCCAGAAGGGGAGGGTCTCAGTCAGCATCCAGGGTCGCAGAGTGGACAGAGTCCAGACCAGCTGGTTCCTTAATGACACGCCCATCTGTGATACGTCACTCACAAGTACGGTGACAATATGAATGTGTGCATAGAAGTACATATAATAGAAGTCTGAATAGAATAGAATCTGCACTGTGTAGCAGCTATGTGTGTACCTATCTCTATGGTAGTACAGTACGTTCATGTATGTTTATACAGGTAGTGCAGGTATACAGTACTGCTACAGGACCTGATACATGGATAGAATAGATACTGCATAGCTAACAGGCCTACCTGAGCGGATATATGGTGAATACTTCTACAGAATCATGTTCATAGGTTCTTTTACATGGTGCTGGGACAGGAATCGATCATTTTTAGGTCAAATGTAATTATTATTTTAGTGCAATTAATTATATTTCTAGTTTTGAATGCATGTTATAGTAGCTACTTCTTCAAGAATGTTTTTGATTTCTAATCAAGTTTCATCTCGACATTCTGGCTCACTAACATCACTGCTAACATAGGCAAATCCAGCTCCAGAACAAATTTTAACTGCCTTTATAACCCGCTTACCATCGTCCACCTGCCCTACGGCCTCACGTACTCCTCCACAGCTTCAGAGAAAGGCCCTCTGCTGACACCTAGAGGAGAGCTGGGGTACTACAAGCTCCATACCCAGAGGCCACTGCAGTCATTGAGCAAGAACAGCGCCCAGCACTTGGTGTCGTCTGTGACGTTTATCCCCCAGATCTCCACCCACAAGGGGGCAGTGTTCAAGTGCCAAGTGTCTTACGTGGGCAAGGACAAGGTGGTGGTGGAGAGAGTCTCTGAGAAGATTACCATCCAGGGTGAGTGGCTGGTCACACAATGGTGCCATTTAGTACTGGAGATTAATTAAATATATCATTCAAATATTTGTTGCACAACCTCCTGTCAGTGTTTTAAATATTGTATGTCAGATTCAAAGTATGAAATGTTGCATTGGTAGTTATTCACATAAATGTGATTATGCATAGCTGCTTATAAAAGATAATATAAACTTTGTTTTTCAGCTGCTCCCGAAGTGTCTGAAATTCAGATGAAAGAGATGGGGAGTGACACTGGTAAAGACACCAAGACCAAAGTTTGTAGTTTGCCCAACTACAAACAGAATATATTAACATACATAATCAATACTGTATAAAAGATATATACCATTTTTATTACATATGAAAGGTAAGGCATGTTGACCCCCACACCAGGGGAGGCCTAGCTCCCATCAGTGAGAGCCACTGAGCCAGATCTCTCCAACACACTTTTCTACAAACAAGCATCTTGTCTTTACAGTTAGGCCATTTAGCAGATGCTTAAATCCAAAGTGACTTACAATGGGTACAATTACATTTAGCAGGTGAGGGAGTTAGGCATCTTGCTTGAGGATGCTTACAGGTAAGCCAACTGGGGCTCAAACCCCAGCAACACTGTGAGAGCAACGCCCAGACCACTAGGCTATCCTGCCTCCCCCTCTTCTCTCCTGCAGACACCATCAGCCTGACGGTGCAGGCTTCTCGTTTCCACCCAGACCTCATCACCTTCCGCTGGTTCTGCCAGGGCGGGGAGCTGACCCCAGTGGCGTCCCAGGTGCAGTCGTCCCCCCGGCCCGACACCCAGGGCTTCTTCTCTGCCTTCAGCCAGTGCAAGCTGCCCTGCAGAGAGCTGGAACAGGGAAGAACCAGGGTGTGGGTCAGCATTCATCACGTCGCCATGAAAAAGCCTGTCACCAGGCAGACCAGAGGTAAGGAGGAACCCCCTGGAAGAAGTTGTGGGTGTGGCTATAACTACCGGCACTGATAAACCACATTTCATTTGGCTATGCTAATAGCTGGAGTTACAGACAGACAGACAAATGGGGAGTAGATGTTGTAGACAGACACAGACAGACAGGTACCATAGAAAGTTTGAATGATTGATAGCTTTATTGATTTATTGAGAGTACTACTACTCTGACCTACTCTATCCAACTGTTACCATGGCATCATCAGGTTTCATCCGGCATCCGTGCGTCTCGGAGATTGTGGCCTCCACTTCCTCTCCAGATCGCCCTTTGACCCTGAGCTGTGACATCACAGACTTCTACCCGCCCGCCGTGACAGTGACGTGGTTGAGGCGAAGCGGGGGGGAGAGTGGCCACAGCCAGCAGGGGGCGCTGGAGGGAGGGGAGCTCTGGGGCCCCCTGCTGAGTGGGATGCGGCTGTACAGTGCCACGGCAACACTGCCTTGGTCAGAGAGAGAGGTAGGAGGAGGTGTGGTCTGCAGGGTGGAGCACTGCTCATTGGACGAGGCAATAGAGAGAGTCTGGACACACACACATGTTGGTAAGGATGATTAATGTTCATTTTCATTTCTATGATTGTTTTATAGTGTTACTAAATGTCTGCTGTCACACAAATGCAATATATCACATTCACATACTGTACATGAAACAATAAAACTGAAATATATACAGCATCTGTAACACACACTTTACGTTCAACTATAACAGAGTAATATAACTCTAAATTAACTAACAACAACTTGTTTGTTTCATTACAGTGAAGACAACAATGGGGCGAAATCTTCCGATGCATATCACATACATTATCTATTTCTTTACATAGATTTTTTATTTGTTCTATTTTATCAAAGAAAAGTTGGACCTACTGTCTTATGTTCTATGATATCCACATTTACAGAGTTGGGTGACATTCATTTCAAAATGGGTCTTCATGTCAGTTGTTGTCTTGTTATTATAGAAGTGTATGGTTGTTAGGCTAGCCTGTTATAAAAGAAATACATAATTTCAGGGAAATGTGTGATTTCTCTGACCTGAAATAAAATACATGGCAACAACCAGGCAAAGTTTATTGGCCTTATGGCAACGTTTAATGGCTTTAAATTAACACGGCTCTGAATGAAGAATTCTCCCTTTTGCAAAATTACTCTTCAAGGCAGAGTAGAACTATTAATACCATCCATCCATCCATCCTCAACCGCTTATCCGAGGTCGGGTCGCGGGGGCAGCAGCTCCAGCAAGGAACCCCAA
>JAODUG010005557.1:0-29149 GCA_027564795.1 Aphredoderus sayanus | reverse complement strand
TATATTACTAACAGCAAATGATCACCTGAAAAGATCAATTGAGATGTGATCCATCTTTCATGGCATCATGTAGGATGCTGTTCACTAATATGTTTGAAATGCTTATGTAAACATTTATGGTTTATGTCATCATTTGTGTAAACTGTTTTGCAACTGCACTGCTAGCTATATACAAACATTGATATCAAACACATATTGTAGTAAACATTAAAAGTGTAAAATCTACACTCATAATACGATTTATACTGATGGCTTTTTGTACGTTAGCTATCCCGGATATGATGTAAGATGATTTGAGAATCACTCACACAAAATACAATCAAATACTTGATATGGTTGGTCCAAATCTTTCAGCACATTCATTTTCCTGAGAGAACAAAATCAAAGCAACAAGTGACAAGCAGGACTTGGACAAGTGTAGATATCAGACACAAATCCTCCAAATTCTCTATCATCTGGCAGCGACTGTGTCTGTTTGACATTGGAGAAGAAAAGCCCCAATACCAACCCGTTGAGACAGACGGCACCCTTCATTCTGATCTGGCCAGCTCTGATCCTTATCCGTTCCACTCTCGGGGTGGCCGGGCTTTATTGACTGTGACAGGAAGTCCTGACCTGTGCATTTTTTCCCTCAAATCTGGCCTCCTTTTTGTCAGCTTCTGTGACAGACGCACGCATAAACAATGTCCCATCCCTCAGGGGTACGTGTGATGGAAGTAGGGTCAACTGAAAGGAACCAATGGATGTAGCCAGCGGTTTAGTCAAACTGACAAATGTCAGGGAAGAAAAGCCTTTTATGATGTTTGGGTGTTAGATTTTAGGTTTTTAAATGATCATTGATTGAATATTAGTACCACTTGAAGCAACATAATGACACCGAAACCTTGCTGTGTCTAAAAGGCCATAATATCATCATGAAAAAAAATGGAAAGGAATCCTAATCTATCAATGATTAAAGAAGGTCAATCTTAAAAAGTTAAAAATGTAAACCAACAAAGAAAAATACTGTAAGTAAGGCAAGACCACATTATGACATGAGAGCAAACAAAAAGGGAGGGATTCATATTGGATAGAAACACAGATGGAACACTGTTTTAAGTTGAAGACTACATTTCATTTAGCACCATATACGTCACAGACAGAACACTCTTCATTGGCACACCATAGCTCTTTATGCATTTTAGACATTCCACTACAAAGGGTAGTGACAATTGTACAAAGCAACTGGGATTTTTTTTACTTACTTTTTTAAAATAATACTGCTTTTGGACACCACATTGGTTACAACACAAACAATGGTAACTCTACTTCGCTGTGATGCTTAAAGAATCAGGGCAACATGATAAAAGACCCACAGCTCTCTTTATGGGTTCATATTGGTCTCTTCATGAATTTTTTGTTGTTTCTTCAGTTGTTCAAATGCAGTCACTCTCTTTGGAACCACAGTAGCAGTTCCACAACAATGAACTACCACAAGCCCATAGGCTCAAACAGTTCACAGGCTCACAGGCTTTTAGGCTTTCCTCGTCTCCCGACATCCAGGAGGAGCGTGAATTCACTCACACGGGTGTGGTCCTACGATTCACGCCGTCCTTTAGGTCGTTGGGGAAACAGTTGTGGACCTGTAGGAACTCAGCAGCAGCATCGTGTTCGGGGCTGTATGCGTTCTCTGTCACACTGTCCCTTGTCAGTGTGTACATGGACATCTCTCCCCGTGGCCTGCTGGGAGACGGAGCCCCTTTCAAGGCAACCACCGGTGAATTCTCCCGGGAAGCCTCCGTCGAATGGGAGCTGGAGCGCGACGCCCGCCGGCGGTAGCGGAAGCTGGGCATCCGGGAATAAGGGGACGAGGAAGAGAGCGAACGGATGAAATCCCGGCGCGCCCTCCAGCGGACCTCCTTGTTGTTCTCGATGTAAATGTTGACGGCGAGCACAGCCACGCTCTCGGCCACGATGAAGGAGAGGGCGCCGAAGTAGAAGGACCAGCCATAGGAGTAGGTGTACTTTTTGTCATCGTCACGCTTGTCACTGGGGTCGCCCGCATTACTGGAGATGTACACAATGATACCAATTATGTTGCTCAGGCCTGTGAACGAGGAACAGAAGCAAAGTTGAGTTAAGTATAGGAAAAACACACAGAACCTGAAAACAATTGTATCCATAATGCGTGGTCTCACTCCCATGATTCATATTTGTGTTTTAACGTGATGTCCTTAAAAATATCGTATTTGGCCACCCAGTGGCGCCATCTGATTGTGTGTGATTTTGTGTGTTTTTCAAATTGGCATTGCTGTGTGTATTTATTTATTTATTAATTATTTCTTTATGTATTTGTTTGTTTATTCATGCCTTTTAACCCTCCTGTTGCACAGCATATGTCTGTGTAGAATTAGGTTTAGCGCCTTCTATCTGCCACAGAGAGCTAGTGATTTGGGTCAGTTTGACCCGAAAGCCATCACAAGGGTTAAAATAAGATAACAAGCGAATTAAATAAATCTGACTTGAATTATATTTAGAAAAAATAGATTGGAAAGAACATTAAAGACTTTATAGACGTGTTAAACGGCCAGTGATACTGGGACACATGTCTTTAATGAAGCTTTTAATGACGTGTCAGGGCTGTAATGCTCCTGGCCAGCATCATTAGAAGTGAATGTTTCTATGTGGCGAATTGGGATCCTGACCTTCTCTGGTGAGAAATAATGCGCCCTAGGAAACAAGCTCTCCCAGGAGGCGTTCAATTCAAATTAGATTTTTATCTGTTATCCGTAAAGAAAACAAAGATTTTGAGCAGAGACGTATTGGCCTTTCCTTCAGTTGTCATTAATGTGTTTAGAATTGTCTGCTGTGTAGGCTTAATCATTTGTTGTGCCACTAGTTTCATGGCATTATTGGTTTGGTGGCATCATTACTATCATTTTAGTTTTAATTTGGCGCATAGATGTGCCATCACGGGGGTTGTTATTCAATGAAGAACTGCTGCTTAAAGTCACCTGCGGCTACAAAGAGAATGCCTGCGCTGAGCAGGATGTTGTTCCGTTTGTTGTAGACTCGACCCACCCCGACACAAAGACCACCCAACATCAGGAGAATGGTACTCAGGATGGGGAACACACTGGAGGCACGGACTATTCCTACACAGAGACATTGGACAGCGCCAACCATTAGTCACACACAGCAGAAGAAACACTAGAACACATAACCAATATGCTGTATATTGCCCATTGAATTTATCCAAATAATGTTGGTCAGACAATGAATGCAATCATATAATCAAAATGGCACAATGTTAAAAGACTTTGGCGCACTGATATCACTCATGGTTTATGTTTATGCAATAATCAATTACTAGTGACTACATTTGAATTGCTTTAAATTGAAAGTACAAACGGAAGCACTCCCCTGAGTGCACACATACAGCATGTGATTAGTAAGTCACCAGCATTTGGCTTGTTTCATTCTCAATTTAAAGCTGCTTAGCATAACTTGGCAGGCCTATATTAATATCACCGTATGGTCAAGAAAACACACTGTATGTTATTGGTCAGCCTGTCTGTTCACTATGACATGAAAAGAATAACTTACGCAGAAGGTACTCTGAGCTGTCTGTGTCATAGTCATTATCATCTGGGAAATGGTTAATCCGGTAACAGCTGCCTTGGTTAATGCCTGCAGTGTGAAGACAGAAGACGTTATCTGAACTTCAGTATTACTTATGCTCTATACACACAATCACACACCAATAGGTTTTTGTCCTTTTCAATATATGCATACTCTATATTTAAGTTGAATGGTCCAAAAAAACTCAGGAATATCAAAATCATATGCAATAATATATGACATAACCATTTAACACAACAAATAACACAGAACTTTTTATTTTACTTTTAAGCTTTTCTTTGAGCTGAACAAGAAAGCCACATGCTTTTTTTGTTGCTATAATGTCAGTCCTGCTCAAGTCGGGGGAAATCGAAGTATGCCTCCATTTTTAACTCGGTTGTAAGACTGTACTGTATGACTGTTGGAGGTCATAAAGGTCAAGTCTGTGATTTGACACCGCTTTGAGAAATGACTTTGTCAGTGTCCAGTCAGAGTCAGCTGAAGACGATAATTAAGTCAGAGTGCTGGAGACGTGTAGTCACCTCCGCCCCAATGGGCCATGATATGTCTCTCTGCAGTAGTACATCACTTCAGTGACCACAGTCAAACTGGAAAGGGATGGAAAGTCACACCTTGGATAACCCCCCTCCCCCTTTATTTGTCATTGCCTTCAAGAGAGGTGGCAATATGGGCAAAGGTACAAAAGAGAGACATATGTATTGTAGCGTTCCCATTTGGTCCTTTCAAATTAATGTCTTTCATTCACAAGGTGTTCATCATTTGGCATTGAATAGCTCTCTTGGGCGAGTGCATGTTTTATTCATAATGTTTTAGGATCCAAGGTTTATTAACAGTGATACAAGTCTTTGTGGTGTATGTGGACCCTGCTACTAAGAACAATGTGCTTGCTGCTTTTGCAAAAAACCTTTCATTAACATATAATTTTGCACTGCTGCATATTGGTCAACCAAAAAATGTAAAAACAACAGCCCCTAATGTCAAAACATATAGCTCACTTTCTCTCTCTCTCCAATCTTATAGGGAAGAAGCCTTTGGCAATTTTAAGGGAGCCAGCTCTAGCTTCTAGAGGGCCCCTCATGACTGTAAACAGGCTAGGCAAGGATCACAGGCCAGTGCACAGCCGAATGAGGGGAGGGGTCATTTGTGTTTCAGAGCCCACTGCACCGCACCGCACAGTGGTGTGGTGAAGAATGCATTACTCACAAGGGATTTGGTGGGTTGCCGTGCGTGTCCGAATCTAGCTCAGGTAAATGGCTTATTTGGGGTGCTCAGAGAGGAACAAGATGCCTATTTGAACAACAAAGGACCCATTTGAGGTGGCAGCTTCTAGGAGCTTGATGAGGGAGAGAGAATCGAAGCATGTGAGACAGAGAGGAAGAAAATGAGAGAGCGAGAGGGAGGGGGAGAGAGTGGGTGTGTAGAGCTTGAAGCTGAGGGAAATCTATAGCCCTAATTGTGATGGTGCGTAAACAGCACCTTGTGTCAGGAGAGGGAGAGAGAGAGCGTTAATGGGCAGACACACTGCTGTATATTGCTGATACTAGAGGCTCACATTCATTCACCATTAGAGTGTGAATACACTCATCGCCGTGCTTTTACCAGATATGCACACAAGATTATTTGCTCGTGTGTGTGCGTGTGTGTGTGTGTGTGTGTGTGTGTGTGTGTGTGTGCGCGCACGTTAGCTTTTATCAGTGTATATTTATATGTGTACTTTTATTTATTTCATTTATTAGTGCGTAGACATATGTAATTGAGTTCAATATATTTCTTCCTCGGGAGCTTTGCCTATACAGCATCTTTGCAATACTATAACCCTCACCCCACCTTACAATGACCTCTTCCAACACATTTCAGCCCCAGGGTTAGACTGTACAGCTGGAATTCGTGCTAACCTTTACACGCTGCTTAAACTATAACCTGAAACCTTCCAATGAAGTAACCACACTGGAGAGAGGTATCTTTCAACTCCATTTCCCAGAGCACTTTAGGGCTGCTGCACAGAGCTTTGTGTCTATGACACACCTTTTAAGAACCTGCTTGCATACATTATCTAGGTCTGTCGCTTCAAATGACAGATCAAATGAATTTGCATAAAATCAGAAGATGTAAATGGGGCACACGCGGTTCTGTGTCTATAATCACTGACGGTGCAATTTACAGTACTTTTATGCCTTGCAAGGGCAAAAAAACACTGAGATCACATGTTTGAAAAGAGCAGTTTTGATGACAAAAACACAAACACCTTTGATGACTTGATAATTGGTGTGCAAATAGAAAAAGTAATGATGCATAAAAATAATAATACTATGATTCAGGTCATATTCATGGTGTGGGGGAGGGGTAGACATTTAATCAGTAAAAATATACAGATACAGATACAGAATGCTTCCTTTTGAACATGCTCAAGTAAAAGTTGAAGTATGTAGCATGTGAGTAATAGTTGTAAACTTGTGTAGCAGGTGTAATTCATTCTTCTAGTTTTTATTGTTTGTTGTTTTCCTTTTAAGTTTATTTTGTGGTGAGCATTTTAATTATTTAGATTTGATTTGATTTATTTATTAACATCAAATCAAAATACATCTTACAAAGGAAGTTGGTACACAGCACAAAATAAATACTTAATAGTTAAATAGTTCAATACTTTCTACTTTAAAAAATAATTTGGAATGTGCAGTAAGTGTGTATGTATGTGCACGCAAGTGTGTACGTGATCGTACTATCGTAGAAGAGCTATCTCCCATTTTTGAACACGTCCTTCAACCACTTACAATGTCTTTCTATCTCTCTCTTGACTTCTCTGTTTTAGCACAGACCACAGCACCTCTTGTCTTTCAGATGCCACTGTGCATGTGAGTCATTCACTGTGTGTGTGTGTGTGTGTGTGTGGTGTGTTGTGTGTGTTTGTGTGTGTGTGTGTTTCGTGTGTGTCTGCTGTGCATTTGATGGACGACGTAACGTATAGAAGACAATATTGCAACTGACTGGTGTCCTGATTATGGACAGAGGCTTCTAGTGCTCTGTGTGTGTGTGTGTGTGCGTGTGCATGTGTGCGGGTAAACATGTGTACGCGCACGCTCACACACACACACACACACACAAACAGGTTGTCTGACTGGCCATTTGATCTAATGAGAGCAAAAATGAAAAGTGTGAGGGGAGGAGGCGATGGTGACGGAGGCCAAAGGAGGCATCAGGAGGAGGGAGGTGGAACGGTGTTGAGGAGGAGTGGAGCAGGGTTCGGGAGGGGCAGGTGGAGGACGCATGAAGGGCAAACCAAGGGGAGGAGTAGGGGGACGGGGAGAGAGAGGCGCATGAAAGAGCCGCTGGACATCTTGGCTAAAGCCGCAAGTGGTAACACAGTACTGACGCCCTCGGGAGACACGCAGCCAATGGAGAATCAGCAGGAGCTAGCATGCACACCCTGAGGTAGACCCACAGGAAGTGGCTCGTTTGAACACCGTTGACCAGTGGAAGCAGAACCTTGGGGGGGGGGGCCACCCCGCTCGAACCTTTTTGTAGTCTCATATACAAAATCTCATATACAATAAGAGGAACAAGAGACAGTGGGTGGAAACATCAATTGCAACACATGCGCTTTGTGTGGCATCAACATAGGAAGACAGGAACCAACCAGCACTCCATTTAGCCTATTTAATGCAGCAGCATGTAGCCTTCTAGAACATTTCAACAAAGAGCCTTCATCAGTTTCCCATAACAGCATTAAAATGATGCAGAAATGCAGTTGGCAGCTTTAAGAACAAACAGGTACATGCAAGGTGTTGTCGACGAAGAAGAAGCAAGTGTTGCACAGTGAGGTGTGCCTCCAAATACAGCCTAAGCACTCACACATCTGGATGGTTCCTATGGGTGTATGCAAGGTGACAAAGAGGGCGATCATCATACACACTGTGTGTTGCACTGGGTCTGACTGGAGTAACATATAGATTATATTGATGGTATCGAAGCTCAGGGTACTGCAGCTCCGCCTCTTCTCCATGGCAACTACACCAAGCTCATTTCCACATGGGCTCTCCAAGGATAGCGTTGACATAATCACTGTTTTGATCCATATAAAACAATGGTGGCACTTCTGTTCTACATGTAATTCTACTCACTATACTACTTAACGTCAAAGGAAATATTATTCCGTATGAATAACGTCCTATACAACATGTCTACAGTAACCTCTATATGAGCAAAGAAAGCAATGAATATTGTTGTTTAGTAGCTTGAAATATTAGAAAAATTTATTCACTTTCATTGAGGTAAAATATTTAATGAAAGAATATTAAATTTTCCAGTAATATTCATATTTTTCTTATTATGTTATTTTGCCCATTGTAGGTCTTGGTATGGGTATATGGATAGTGGTTATCCATGACTTGTTGTTTCACCATGGTGTAAATAAACCGACATATAGGCTGAGAATCTACAAATTAAATGAAAGGTCTTTGCCCTTAATATATCAGCCATTGGCTATAATAATTCCTATGGGTGCCACTAATTATTACATGTTGTAGAGAAACATGGGTGCCAGTGAAACTGAAGGGCACCGAAAGTGTTAACATACACATATACACAAAAAAACATTAACATGTAATGGAACACAATGGGGGAAGCAGCTGTCACAGTAAAGTTGCCCCTGGCAACGGGATGCTGTACTTTGTCTTTATTGAGCATTAACACAGCTCAGCCATTAACGGGCCAGGCTTGATGGAATACACCAGCCGGACTGAACTGTCAAGTCCTATACCTCAGTGCTGGAGTCACTCAGTGAGTATGCTGTGTGCCATGACAGCCATTTAGGTGCTCCACCTAGCTTTTATTTAGTAGCTTGAACATTACACTGAATAAACCCTCAGCGGTGACATTTATCATCGATAAACATTGTCTCAGCTGGGTAACATACATTCAGTGTTCTCAATGTCAGATATATTCCCATTAGTTTCCCACTAAAAATCTAAGGCCATATTTACCATATCCTCAGAGTTTTTAGATCACTGAGGAAACTGGGGCATATAGCAGACACACATTAACTATGACAAACGTATGGCTATCAACTGACATCTTCAGAATACACACAATCCTTTGTTTGGGAAATTAATTTTTTCCAACCAGTTCATCAGCATTGACTACAGTAGCTAGGCTATCTACTACAATGAATGCCAACCCACAAGGCCAGCCAGGGTAAGGGCCATTCACTAAGTGTGCATCAATTGTTCACACCATTACTACAATTGTGTAAACAATATGATACTGTAGAAAATAAAAAGCTTCACTTAAACATATATTTTCATTAAAAATACAAAAATGAAAATATTAAATATGCTTCATGTATAAATGTTGCAACAGGAAGAGAAGAGCGGTAAGCCTAGAAACAGCATGAGACTGCTATTAGACAGATAAAACAGAAATAAAGGCAGTGGAGCTGATTCTAATGACGGTTCGGGTGCAGAAGGTCAGGACACAAAACACAAACATAAATACCACACATCCAGTATAGTGAGGAGAGTGAGAGAACGTGCAAGAAAGGGATTGAATGACAAATGAGGAAGTATATATACAGTAGGGCCTGCTGGCTAATTACTGGCCATGTGGCCTTTTCACTTGTTGCATTTTAATTACAGACCTGTGGTGCATGCTGGGAAGTGACAGCCCCCAACTCCTCCCCTCATATCAGCACCTTCACCCACCCTTGATGTGAAATAACAAACCCCTAACCCAAAGAAAAACTACTTCCTTGCCTTCTCACGCCAATCTGCCACCAGCTGGCTTGTTTTACTGTAAATATGTACCAGTTAATTGGATAATTACATAAACTGTTGTTTACTTTTCAGAGTCACGTTCGTTTGCTCAAGCAAAGCGTGAGTTGACTGCACTATATATAATCCCCATGCAAATACGTTAGACATTCATGCAAAATGTTCTGTTTATGGGTCATATATTGACCTGTGTGTTGTGCCATATGTTGAGTCTTGTACTGGCATGAGAAGGCACTTTTTAGGTTTAACTCTTTAATATCATTTGATTTTGAAGTAACTGATATTGCATTATTTATTGTTTTGAGTTATTTATCTTATTTTCATCTTGTTTATGTTTTTTCCCATCTGTCACTACTTTTACATGATGTCCTTTATTGTGAATAAACCCATTGTTATTTAGAAATCTTACGGTTTTACGGTCATTTTGGTTTCCCTACACACAAGCCCTGACTTATGTGATAGGCTGCTCCCCCAGAAGCTTCGCCCCACACATTGGAAACACATTGCAAATAGGATACTGTTGTGTGTGGTCTGCACCAATTTGTTTTTGTTTTCCTATTTACGGAATCAGAGCTGTGTAGAAATGTCAATATTTTTCAGCACGCACAGAGAACGGTAAATTAGCGCATCGCATGGAGATATTGATGAATGTAACAAAAGGCGTATTAGTTATAAATAGTTTACTATACCTTTTAACAGCACCTGTCTCTTTAAATGAGGAGCAGGAGACAGTGCATTTTTGTAAAGAAGAGAAGGGGTCAGGTATAATGCAATGTACCTTTGACTGAGGCTACAGGTTACCAGTACACATGCATACTATGGTTATTGTCATTAGCACAACATTTGGACTTCTAATTGTTACAAGCATATGACACCTTCGTATAAAAAAAGGTCCATTGGGATTGTGGAGGGAGCTGTCTAGTTCTGAATCTTGAGCTGTTCCAATATGTTTGGTGCAAAGGGGAAATGTATAAGCTTCCTCATCAATAACCCACTGTGCACTTGTCATTATGACCACCCTCTTTCTTCTTCTCTATACTTATTGGGTCTCCATGACAACATAGCCACCAGTTCTGCTGTGTTTGTGTTTTAACAGAGGCACAGAAGTGTATAGCAGGATTACAGTCTGGCCTTTTTGAGGGACTGGTTGTGCTACCAAATAAGACATATCTCATAGGCCACTATTTTGCCCCCAAGCCACAACCTAAACTGTTATTTTTTGATGTCTTTGAATTGGCTTTCAAGAAGGAAATAATGGCGGCAAAATTGTCTATTATGTGCTTGCAATCTTTTTTATAGGGTCGTAAAATAGGCAGTTGAATAGACTGAGTCAGTCTACATTGTAGGTCTGTGTCTAACCAAGAGAAGCGCTTGTAAATTGCAAATGCGTAAAGCGCCAGGACATACGGATGATAGTGCGTAAAGTGCGTCTTCAAAAGGCTATAGAGTAAACGACCAAATTTACGTTTTATTTTATTTGATACTGGGTTTGAGTCTCATCTTAGTTTCGATTTACAAAAGTCGCAATTACATGTTTGTTGTAAAATAGTCTACTGGATGCCTATTGCAACCGAGATTTATATCGTATTCTGAAAAGAAAGTTTCGACTCTCGTATCTCTAAAACCAGAGTTTGCTATGCAACTAACAACATAGTAGCCCTAGAGCGTTTCAGAACCACAGAACTGTGGACAGCGCTCTGATTTAGCGGACCACAAGAAAACGACTGTACAGATGTTAGCCTACCCAGATTTAGTCAATAGGCTATAGTCCCTTCCTTTCTTCGCGGACACTGTAATTTCTAAATGACCTATAATAGTAGACAAAATAAGGCTATAACCATGGTTGTAATTCATAGGCATAAGAAAAACTAATTTGAAAATACTTACATCCACAGGAAACAAATAGGCTACCGGTAGAGAAAAAAAAACTAATTACTGTTATGACAAGGACGTAGATCAATAAATCAATGGTCAATGATTTAACATTATCTGTCGCTGTATCAATAATTGCCAGCGCACATCTATCTGGGAATGGACCTGAACCAAAGTGACCTATATAGTCTACATGATTTAAATGTAATCTACTAAGGGCGTTTCTTAAACAAATAATGTTTTCTATTTTTCTCGGACATGACGTGAACTCTCTATTTTTAAAGCATAGGGCATGTTTCCATAGCGATTTCAGGGACCGTTGCCAAGCAACAGCTTTAGATACAATCAAGATATGAATGAAGGTAACAGCGCGGGCATTTCCTGGCTGAACTGGAGTTGAATGGACTCATGGAGCCATACGATGCCACAGTTTGGCATCGTATTCTACTGTATAATGCTGCATATACATTCTGTATATTTGCATTAGGATCCAACTCTGTAATGCGAAGTTATCCACTCGTGCAACTGTCGCGCATGGGCCATATCAATTTCTTCTTTTACGCATTGTTTAACTTGCAAAACCAACTATCCAACGGTCTTGTGATTGCACAACTTTGAGCAATAGAATACTGCTTCAGACTAATATATTGCATTAAGTTAGGCCTATGTTAAAATATATTTGTGCTATGTCCCTTTTATGTTCCCAACCTACTCTTTATATTGCAAGCGCACGATGGAGAAATGTTGCGTGCGCAAAACAAACGCTCCCATTTTTCAGTTCGAAACAAAGACACTGTCTTGTAAACTATAGCGTTTGAAGTATACATTCTGTATACACGTCAGTTGTTTATTGAGAACCCAGTTAGAGTAGTCTGCGGCTATCATTTGAGACTATCTGAATTGAAATACATATGATTTGGAGCATCTTACCTTCAATACAACATATTCTCCACAGCCCGGAGTGTGTAAGATCTCCCCTCTTAGTTTTGGGCTGGGTTTCGTCTGTGGTGGCGTTGGTGGCGTTACATATGTACGCCCGCGAATAGAGCCAGTAGTCCGTGCCAATGGCAATGGTCATCAGACTGAAAGCGGCAAAAGCCCCTGCGGTGGCTAGCAGCGTTTGAACCCCGCGGTCACACCAAGCCATTGCGCTTCATAACAATCTGCAGCCAGGGCAAACATACACACACGCTGGTGAGCGTCAAGGCGCAAAGACTTTGGTGATACACCAATTAAATGTGTCCAGTCGGCGCACGGCACTTTTTATTTTCCACCTCTGAATCTCGAAAAGTACAGCCCAAAGAAAGCCTACTGCCTGAAATACTCACTTGATGCTCACACCCGGCGTGACATCAACAACTGGTTGCTGCTGCGAATATGAAAGAACGCCAACTGTGACTCGAGTGACTATACAGGTTTGACGCGCGCAGGACAACACGACGGCAACATCGTGAAGGCCTACAATAACAAAACCCAACACCACTTCATCCAATTATTTCCTTCATTTAAACCACTTCACTTCATTCGTAGAGACCGTCACTTAAACTCACTGCCAAAGACGATACGTCAATGGTGACAAACGAGACCCCACCCTCATCACATCTATCCAATGAAATAGGCATAATTTATGTATTACATTTAAAAAAAATGTCCCAGTAACATTAAAATTATATATATATCCCGTTATGTGACGCGTTTATTCGTTTATTAAAGCTTTGATGATTTAATTAAATGGTATTTTCATCAACACAAAGTGAAGGCATATGTGCAACAAAACGGAGGACGATTAATTCGACAAACAAGATAGTTTGTTAGTTCTCTTCTAAATGTATTTTCAACCTCACAGTCTGCTGTCACCGGGAAAAGGGGGCAGGAAGAGGAATAGTGACAGGATTTGACACGTTAGTTTCTCCCTGCAGTGTGTAACCCCTACTGATTCCTCCATGGTGGAATAGACCATTAAAAAAGCAATTAGTTTACTGGGTGTGCATTTGCATCAAGCACCGTCTGTATAGTCCCATCTGGTTCTCCAAAGGCATACCAAGACAGAGTGCTATATAGCCTACTTTCCAACAATGAAAGTTCCTTACAAATAATGAAAAGTAAAAGTAGGAATATAACGCAGAGTGATAGAGATTATACCTGAGATTATGCCTTAACCAGGATGGTTAGCAGATTTTGTGTATGCTTTCTTGTGAGCTTTATTGTGCATGAGTGCAAGTGCGTAATTATATGTTGATCACTCAGTGGGGACAAATAATTCACTTGTTGCTGTTGGAACATGTATTTGGTTCACACAGAAGCAATAGCAACTAAGTAATAAACACACTACATGCTCATTAAGAGATCATTGTTAATCACAAGCAAGCAAATGTATAAATAATATAAATAACTCAGTGGCCTTGGTCCAATTTACACTTAGCTGTAGCTAGTCTCTTTATAGTTTTCTATTTCCCCCAATGCCACAAACCCCATTAAGACAAGACCAATAAACTGTGCTAATTACAATACTTTCCTCTCTATTTCCCCCCTGAAACAGACTCAAGCACGCTCACAAGCACGCACGCACACACACACACACACACACACGCACACACACACACACACACACACACATCCCCACCTCCCCCCAGCCCCTTCCCACACCCAGGACGAATGAATGACATATCCACCCCCTCTCTTTGTTTACTGTGATCAGGCAGCTGAGAAATTGCATTATTAACAATGCAAAAGTGGTATTAATGCCTGTGCAAACACCATTAGTTTCAGATTAAAGACACATTGTGTCAGATAGACAAACCAGCATGGAAACGTTTTAGAACAATGCTGCTTCGCATTAGTACGATGCCTATAAGGAAAAGGCATATTTTGATGTAGTGCCAGCCTAAGTTTTACAAATGTGGTAAGACAAGTGCATTGCAACATGTCTATCAAGTAAGTATAGGTAGGATCAGGTAGACTAGGAAGACAAAGTTCTTAGCAAATAAGATAGTGGCCAATATGGATGACCATGCCTCAATGACCATGCAAGCAGGATGATTTAAAGTGTATTTTGCTTGTATTTTGCTTCATGTTAAGATGTGTTTCATCTATACATCTAGGCCTATTGTTTAATGTTTTGCCTGTGCTTTTATTGAGTTTGCTGCATTAACTAAAGAGACAAACTGAATTTTCCAATAACCTTAAGCCTATTTGTTGTGTTTCAAGTAACCTTTATTTCAGTAAATGTTCAGCGTGATGTTAAAAAACGTGCAAAAGCACGAAACCCTGCTAAGAGAACATTCAATAGGCCTACTAGGAGAACACGGTGACATCATAACAACTGGTGAACACACGCCTGTTCATAACCGGCAAGGCGCATGCGCGCAGGCGTGACTAAGGGCGCGTTCAGTAGGCTGAACGTGTGTTATGTTCAATTAACGTTTTTACTGAAAGACACATTTGCTTGAAAACATCTGCAACGTTCTAATTTCAAATATATTTTCTGCGTTTAATGGGCGTGGTGAGTGTTACTCATTGACCTGTATTAGTCTGTTTAAATTAGGCCTATGGCGATCGTACGTTTTGTCAAATTCATCAAATATCTCAATCTCCTTGCAGTCTGTGCGCAGGATATTTACTACAGGTATTTCTACACAGCCCTGGCTCCATCTAGGAACTCATACAAAGTGGTGCAGACCGCACACACATCCGCAGTAGCGTATGTCGGGGACAGAGCTGCACTCCATGGCATTGAAGGGTGTTTGTGTGTGTGTTGGTGGTAGGGGGTTGTTGATCTGAACTTCAAATATCATGCTTTCTACAGAAAGGCTACCTTAAATGAAGCGTATTTGGATCATGTTTAATGCATATGAGTGGGCAGCCCATTTCCAGACCATTTCTTCTTAAATGTCTCATTCTTAAATTATGCATGCAATTTAAAATCGTAATATTTGAGTGGCGCATCCATTATGGACAGGATCCTTCCTAACAGTTGGAACAGGATATTATGCGTGCTACAGCACCGACAGAGGCGTTGTATTAAGGCTACTGGTAACATATGCATCATCATGTTCGTATCTACAGCTGAAACACATCAATCTACAGCAGTAAAGCACCGCGATCTACGATCGATATTTGTTAGCCATGTTAACTTCGTACAACCCACACAGCCCAGCTCCTCCCTGTTTTATAACCTGGCGGTAAACCCACTGCCGTTCACGTTCATTGAACGAAAGGTAAACGTTACACCATCCTGAACGTAGCCTAGATGTATTCTCCTTGTTTGTCTCCTATGCAAAATCTCAACAAAGGCCTGCCCCTTTCCATGAGGACGTCCGTGTAGTCAGCGTTACATTACATGTAATTTCGATTACTAAATTGGATTACGGTACTTTTATTATATATTTTAACGTAAACAGGGCCGGCTATAACGTTTGTCATGGATACGATTCACAACGAAACAAAAGACGAGATTAAAAATGCAATGCATACTTGGCGTTATCGCCACCATTTTACATACAAGGCAGATCAAGGAAAAAATATAATCGTGCAGTGTAATCTGTGTATGCCGAAGGTAAATCTGTTATCAACGTCAAAAACGTCTACATCAAACCTTAAGAAACATTTAGACGTAAGTACTAAAATGTAATTGGATTTCTCTTGGTTAATACTAGGTTCATGTGTACAATTGTTACTTAATGACAGACTTGATATAACTTGATATTACATGATAAATAGCATTACATTGTAACTACATTTTGATTTGATGTGTTGCAATTCATGGACATAACTGCTATTTATTGGTAAGCTTTAAATTGGTACTTTGTATCAAGTTTAAAAACTGATAAAAAGTCTAGTGTAAATATTTTGCAAATGAATGACCAGTGCTTAATTAAACAAATGAAATGTAGTAGCAACAATATTACTTTTTTTAATTTTTTAATTTTTAACTTTTTACTTATTACAGAGAAAACACTTGGGCTGTGAAGGCAAGATTGATCCTGTGAAAAAGTCTAGGAAAAAAGAAGAATACAATGGTGAGGCTAGTGGTCACGTTCAGCTCAAGAAAATCAAAGCAGAAATAATTTCCAAAACCTTGACATCGTCAAAGATAGACAATCTCATATTCAATTTCATTGTGGAGGATTGCCAATCTTTTTATCTGCTGGAGCAACCAGGCTTTAAGAAATTGGTTGAAGGTTTGACCGAGGGGCAAATGACCATGCACAGACTAAGCTTGTTCACTAAAGTAGATCTGATGTTCTCCAACATGCGAGAAGAGTTGATGGCAAAACTCGTCAGTGTCCAGTATGTGTGCACCACAGCTGACATCTGGACAGCTAACAACAGGAGCTTCTTTGGAATGACTTGCCACTGGATCGATGTAGATTCTCTAGAAAGGAAATCCGCGGCTCTTGGGTTTGCCAGAATCCAGGGCGGGAACACATATGACATAATTGCTGGAAAAGTACACGACATCCACGTGGCCTACAATATTGAAAATAGAGTTCAGACTACAGCCACAGATAACGGCAGCCCGTTTGTCAGTGTGTTCAAAGAGTTCTCACTGGACCAACAGGACAACGATGATGACATTGGGTTCTTTGAGAATGTCGGGTCCATACTTGAAGGTGAACCGGAACAAGGCATGCTTCTCTTCCTGCCAAACTTGACTCGTTGTGCTTCCCACATCCTGTGCCAGATTGTGGCTGAGGACTTTTGGCGGGCAATGTCGGAGGGTCCTATGTGCCAGCTGCACTACAGCACAATGACCAAGGTGTACGCCATATGGAGCAAAGCCCACCATCTCCAGGTTGCCATGGAGGCGGCCGAAGACATAGCAAAGATGGCATTCGTCGTCCCTGCTGTTATACGCTGGAATGTAGAATACTGTGCGATACAGAAGATCGTTTCCCTCACTGAGCGAGAGCTGACGGAGCTGTGCGCCCGCCTGGAGGTCTCACGGTTACAGCCGGAGGAGATGGCCTTCCTCAGAGAATACATTGTTGTGTTCAAGCCACTTGCTTTCGCTCTGGAACTTTTCCAGGCTGAACAAAAGTGTTACCTGGGTCTGGTCATTCCCACCATACTCAGTCTGAAGAACAAGCTAAACGAGCAGAAGGCTGTGGCGCACTACTTTAGTGACGTTATCAACACTATTGTGGTGGCTACAGACGTGCGCTTTCAGGACCTGATGAACAGCACGGAAGCAAAAATAGCGACCGCGACCACGCCTCAGTTCCGATTGTGGTGGATGTCTCATTCGGAGAGGGACGAAATGTGCAATCTGCTAGCCACCGAGGCATCCCAAATGGAGCCCTGTTTCAAAATTGAATCGGTCAGCAGTCAGAATACAGCCGCCATTGAGTCTGAGGATGACTTCTTCAGTTATGGAACCGTGAGACCTGCCATTCAGACCCAGCAACGGGGAGCGATGGACGAGGTTCGTAAGTACCTGGATGGAACTGGAAAGAGTCTCGAGTGCTTGCAGGACTTTCCTAGAATGAAGCAGCTGTTCCTCAAATACAACACACCACTGCCTTCCACAGCCCCAGTGCAGCGTCTGTTTAGTCACAAAGGCAACCTGGTCACCTCTCAAAGAAGCCACCTGACCGATGACTACTTTGAACGCATTCAGCTCTTGAGATACAACAGCGGCCTGTGCTTCACGGTTAATGCTTAAATACTGACCGGTCATTATTTTGTTGTCCTTTTAAATTGACATTGCAGAACGAAAGGTGCGCTGATGATTGAGTTCATGATAATGTTAAATGAGATCACACTACATAAATAACCAATTGACAAACTTTAACGAGGAATGGGAAAATGCAATGCACACATGTATTGGTCAGTGTCTATTTTAATTAACGATGAGGGTGAACTGAATCAGTTTTCATTTGAGGTAGTTTACATTTTATACTGCTATTAAATAGAATACTGTGTATACCCAAACTATGTTTTATATTACATAAAATATCACAGGAAAGACTGTTAATGTGTTTTGCTTTATTCTCAGCCACTAGCATGTGGGGTTTTAGGAATCCAGAAGTAATCTGATTAGTGATGGGATAGGATTTCTCCCATGACCACCTGATTTGCATGCAGCCTCGAGAGCATCAACAAATCTAATCAAAACTGATCCTGTATTTGCCTGTATGTTTAGTGTATATGTGCCGTGGTAACAATGAAAAGCGGAAGCACCAAATATGCATGTCTGTTACTGCTGTGCCCTGCACCGAAGAGCTAATCCTGTCACAAAACCATGAAGGTAAAAAGACTAGGAGGTATTATGCCTATGTTTAACTTGGTCTATAGCGCCGCTAAAGACCAAGTTATTACTCAAAATGCATAGGCTGATTTGCAGAATGTAAGAGAAAAGTGAATGGAAGAAGACTGGAGAAACCAAACTGTATTGCGTTTCTCTCTGGAAAATGTAATCAGGTTACAGTCTGGCATAATGTGGACACAGCCATTTGCACATTTAAACAGTGGGCAACCGTTATGAGTTTGCTTTATTTTAGGTTTTATCACTGCATATATTGCAAATTTGCATGATTTGCTATATGGATTTGTAGACAAAACTCAAGAGCAGTAACAATAACTGGGCTCACCCATTAACTGCATTACGATCATTTAAGAGGATATGGTGGGCTAATAACATTTCCCTATAATAATGGTTTATTGGTTTTTACACAGGATAGGGCTTGTGTATTGAAATATTGGGATTTTGTAAACTCAAATAAATATCCTGCCACCTGTTGGACATAAAGGTACACTTCAAAACATTTAGTAGCTTAGGCTAGTATAGATTGAGTACACAATCAAGCTTGATCCAAAGTGGAGGTTTTAATGATTTAACAAAAACAATGCTACAAAGTATTTTTCACACTGCACAGTTAAATCCATGACCAAATGTTTGACTTACAGCATTAAGAACAGGATCATATTAGGCACACAGTGGATGGGAGGGAGACTGACAGTGTGTGTATGTCTGAGTGTGTGACATCACTCATTCCCAGCCAGGGCCTTGTCCACACAGTCCTCTCGTGCTTCGGAAAAATAGCCTGGAATCCCTTTAGTAACATTGCAGCAGCATGGTTTAAGCAAATCCTTTAGTTTTTGTACATTAATCCATTCACCACATGGCCTTATTTGTAATATCAGAAATACATTACAGTGTGGGGGAAGATGTTCCAGAACATGAATGCCCTCCCCACCCCCCTCTATCTCACACACACACACACACACACACTTCCTCTGTACGTACAGAGGAGAGCCTGGGTGGGACCGCCTCCTCGGCAGGGGTCCGCCAGCAGGGTCATCTGCGGTCAGTGTAGCATGAGGTGGGCAGGGCCGAAATGCCCCAGGTTCTGGCAGGCCTGGAGCCAGCGCTGGACGTTGGCGGGGGGCGAGGAGGAGGCGGAGGAGGCTAGCAGCAGGCAGCAGTAGCAGGCCACGTCGGCCAGGGACAGCTGGGGCCCCGCCAGCCAGGGCCCGCGGCCCAGCGCGCCGTTCAGGGCTCCCAGGGCGGCCTTGCGCTCCTGCGCGCCGCCCTCGGCCAGCTGGAAGAAGGCTGCGTCCACCCAGCTGTCGGCCAGCGTCGCCGTGACGGGGTCGCCGGGCTCCGGCGACAGCAGCCGGTACAGGAAGCGCGCGACGTTGGCCTCGCCCTCGACTGCGCACATGCTCTGGACGCTGAACTTCATCTGCAGCTTGGGCACTGCAAGACGGGCACAGGTCCGGGTTACCACAAGGGAACGCACTAACTGGCCACGTGAATAGGGAAGTGATGAAAGGCTTCAGCAGGAAGAACACAATCCCCGTATTGGTGTGTCAGTGACCACAAGCAGCACAACAAGTGACTTTCACTTTCTGAACAACCTCCAGTTCAATGCCTCAGCTATGACAACAGGTTTTATGTTTGCTTTATGTTTGGGATTGGCACTGTAATGAACAATGTGCAGCACTTGGCCTGGAGCGCTGCAGTATCCAACCTGTGAAATATGCAGAATGCAACTTAACTAGTTTAACCCTCCCGCTGTCTTAACCCTTGTGATGTCCTCTGGGTCAGAATGACCCAAATCACAAGCTCTTTGTGGCAGATGTAAACCTAATTCTACATCTTACACAGACATATGATGTGCACTGCTGGCACAACAAGGTGTGTGTTTGAAACCCGGGGACAACAGGAGGGTTAAAAGGCACGAAAAAACAACATAAATACATAAAGCTTTAAATACACACAGCAATGCCAATTGAAAAAAACACAAATCATACACAATCAGATGGCGCCGCCATGTGGCCAAATACAAGATTTCTGAGTACGTCACAAGGGTTAAGTCATTTCAGCAGACTACCGGCAGAGGGAGCCAATCATGGAATGTCATGTCCGTGTTGTGGTTGGCGCCCGCTACTGGTGAGTGCACCGGGTCATTTTGACCCATAGAAGAGAACTTGCATCACAAAAAAGTTTATAAGCTCAGGTGAGGTGGTTTTTCCAGACGATTCTACACAGCATATTTCACAAACATTGCGTTGTATAAATCGTCAAATGTAAAGCGTGTCACTCCAAGTTTTGGATCTGCAAGATTAAAATAATTGCAGACTGATCTCCCAGTCCCACAAATCACTGAAAAGTTGTAATGGCATAACAGCCCTCAATGGAAACACAGACCATTCGCTAATGTGTTTCATCAGCTTTTGATGTATTGCGTCCTTACCGTCCTTCCATATGAGGGTGAAGCCCAGCTGGAATCGCTGGCGGACGTAGCTGTCTGCGTGGCGCGGGCCGAGGCAGGACAGGAGCTGCGGGGGCACCCCGGACACAGAGGAGTGGACGTGGACCGTGGAGAGCACCCGGTACCGCTGACACAGCAGCCTGTGGAGCACCAGCAGGGTCAGGGGAGGCTGGGCTGGGTTGGCGTTGACCACAATGTCACGGAGCGCACCCAGGTCCTGTGGGAGCAGAGGACAGACCCAATGACGCACAGAACACAGGGAGACAACTTTACATAGGTGATGCATACCCAATACTTGGGATGGGCAAATATGTATTTCATGTCACGGTACACAATTATATTTTTGCATAATCCATACTATACAATAGCCCACGAGTGTTCAGTGTTCACACGATATAAGCACTACAATATTACTCTGGTATCTAGAGGCTTGAAGCAGAAGAGAATGTTTGTGGTGGTCTGCCTCTTACCTTGCCCAGCAGTGCATCAAGGTTTGTGGTGCCACTGAAGGTTGTGGAGGTGGAGCTGGGAGCAGAGATGCTGCTGCCAAGAGTCAGGTCCAGGTCAGCGTCTGGGGTGTTCACTGTTTTGGCCAGGCCGTCAACGGCTTCTTTCAGTTCATACAGCTTTCTCAGTATCTCATCCTGCCGAGTTTCCAGGGCTTTGACTGCCGGGTCAACTTCTCCGTTCTGAGGGGAAAATCCTGCTTCAATACCCCTTGATGCAAAGGGGCGTCTATTTATACTGCTGATTTCTGAATTACAACATTTTACAGAAACAAACACTGAACATCACAACAACGCACACACCCACATAAAGACGTTACAGCAATTAATCCTGCTGTTTGGCCTTGAAAGCTAAGTTAGCATTGTAGCTGGCTGGCTAGCGTGGCTTAACACAGTTTGTGCTCGTTTGTTAAACGGATAAATCCGCAATCAGTGACTATGTTTACAGGTTATTGCCTACTATAAACCATGGGTGAATCGTGTGTCTGTTAATAAATGTGTAATACGTCATATTGTTTGACATTTACAGTACCTGCAGCGCATGTTCGGATGAGCAGCTGTTTTCCTGCTTCGCGTGGATATTTGGTAACTTGTACATGCACGTTGGTAAATCTATCTTTATTTCACTCCCATAGATGGGCTTTACCTGGTACATGGACATGATCTCAGATGTATATTGGCCACTGAAATATAAAAATTTAAATAAAATCCCAGCAATCGCTGTCTCCAGGGGAGATATCTTGACAGACAGCGGCAACTAGCTTGTGGAACGTTGTGGACATGGCCAGACAGGAAAAACTATGTCACATCCGGTGAATGCTAAAGAAAATTGTACGGTATAATGTTTTAAAAAAGAAAGGGTTATGTATGATTCAATTATACAATTATAATGTTGTGTGCAAAATGTAGATACGCTGTAAATAAGTAAAAACAATTAGGTTGTGAAGACCAATTAGGTCTTATTTTCGCGACTGTCTTAATAGCTACCGATACCGGTACTTTAAATAATCGCTAGAGGGCAGTAACGTACATGTTCAAAATTGTTTCTGCATGTTACAAAACAAGGTTTCAGAGATCAGTACCAGGGTGCATAGAAAGTTAGTAGTATAAGTCTAAAATAATAGCAATTCTTTTGTATTACACAGTCAGGTTTAATCAGAAAAAACATTCACTGGCGATCGTCGTATAGAAACAAAAACAAGACGGCTGCACAATGGACAGTGCCCATGATTAGTTGACGTTATTGTACACGTTAAAAAAATCCCAGTGTGAACTTTTAAACACATCTTTCTTTACATCTGAGGCGATATGTGCTTGCTAGTTCCAGTTTTACGTTGGCTCTCTATTTCATAACCAGAGGGGGCTGAGTGGAGTTGATGTGGGTTCCCACACCAACGCACCAGCACGAACACATCAGTATAGTAGGCTACATGTGAGTTAGCAAACAATTTTTATTTTTTAATAAGTATTTCATTGCTATTGGAGGCAAGAAAACGATTCCCAGGTGCATACACCATAGAGGTATGCTTACAGGTAGGTCAAACTCTTGGCCTACCTGTAAGCATCCTTAAGCAAGATGCTAGGCAGGTGTCCGAGGCTCTGGATCAGTAATGCTACATAGGTGAACCACATTTACCACACAGCAGAAATGAGAGAGAGAGAGGGAGAGAGAGAGGGTGAGAGAGAGAGACGATGGGAAGACATTTAATTAAAACGCCCAATTGAGTTCGGTGTTTCCGACAGCTTGTTAACCCTGAATAATTCACTGTTCACTGAAGTCTGTGAGTGCAGAGGGGGGGTTCTCTAGAGGCATAGTCAAGCTGCTGAAGTAATGGTCGGATGTGATGGCTAGACTGAGAGCCGGGCTAGAAACTGAGACAGGGGTGTTGAAACCTGACAGCCTACAACAGGTCCTTAAGACATGGGCACATGCAGGGGAAATGGAGTCTGTGCCGGGGGAGCAGGAGCGGGGTGTCAGAGTGGCAGGGCTACTGAGACCCTTATATACGTCTAGCATGTTACATGTTGTCGCTAAAAGGGTTACAGACAGACACATTCAAACAGACAGACTTGACAATGCCTTCATTATCCAGTTTGAGTAAGTGCACCCTGGACAACTGTCTTACTATCTTATCTGATGGCGCCTTCTCATTTGGGATAGTCTGCAAAGTGCATGTCACCCTCCTGACTATTAGTGAGTCTGAAGGGTGTGTCCTCGCATCCAGCACCTGCTCTGGGCTTTTGCAAAGGTGCAGCATTATAACTAAGGTCAAAGAGCAAGGGTTCCCGTCAAAACAATCGATTATCACACATTCAAACACGCGGCTCAGGTCAGCATGGAAACTGATTTTGAGAACTATATGGCCTCCCCACACACACTCTCACACACACACACACACACAAAGTGTCAATAGGAGCAGCCACTGATATGTCCGTAGGCCATCATTCATTGATGAAGGGTGCTTATATCCACAGACATCATAAGCAGACTAAAGCTTGTTGGAGAACAGTGGCAGCACTGTCAGCCTCTGCATTATAAATGGAGTTCCTGCTCAGAGCTCTCCAAGCCCATTCACTCATCCAGCGGCAGTTGAATCTTTCAGGACATTCATGGTCATTTCGACTATCGGGTGACTGCAGCTCATCACTGATACCTCAGGCCTCTAAAATACTAAGAATGAATCAAAATATGATCAGCGTTGGTTGTGTCTGGTACAGTTGTAATCTAAATGGTGTAGCTTCGCGTTTCCTGCATTGCCTGCGTCACATCAATTTATAAGTAGAAGATGGGGTGCACATTAAAGTTTCACACAGACTTAATAAGTAAAGCGAGCCTGACACTCCTTCTTGGTATGAGTTTGGTGACAATGAAGCAAGGACATCAATTATTGAAGTTCAGCAGGAGAAAAGGCCAATGGATACATCTTAGAAGAACTATCTAGGAGCTTATGTATGGTATAAGCCATATGCCATCCATCAGCCCTGTCATTTAGACAAGACACTCGCTAATGTGTTTAACTGACAGCAAGGATATACAGTTTAACCTATAGCTGTTATGTGCGCTAGCAACTGTAAGTGACAGTAAATAATATATGAATTGCTGGTAAGTATTGTCTAGAAAATATCATAGTATATATTTATCAAATATACCAATGATAAATACAAGGAACACTACTCACTAGCATAGCAGGTGATCTGCCAGTGATGTTGCCCACAATCAGTCACAGTCACACCCAACACAAGGATGTATTTAAGGGTTTATTCAGGTTTTTACATTTATAGAATTGATTTTCATATGCTGTGTCAAATATTTTGATAATTTTAGCATAAATGTTATATAGAGATCCTCATAAGAGAGGAAATTGTAGAAATGTAAATTTCTTTATCGTTTATTCGTTCCTGCCTTTACGCAATTATCTCTGATTTTAAAATAAATACTATAGATATTTATTTAGACAATACATCAAGTTCCTACTTTTACTTATTATTAAGGTATTAGTTAACTATAATTGACTCTGTTAATGCTTCTTTGACGTGTAAGAGATAACTGTGATGCCATGTTTCTCACATTCACATGTCAGTGGTAAACCATGTAAACCAAGTGTCCCCTCCCTCAGTCATTTTACTACAATCTCTCTTTCTCTCTCTCTGTCTCTCTCTCTCTCTCTGTCTGCCTCTCTCTCTCTCTCTCTCTGTTTGCGTCTGCCTCTTTCTGCCCTTGAGCCCAGCTAATCTGCTTGTCACATTATCATGTTCTGCCATCCCACACTAGCACAGCAGTCAGCCTCGACCTGTTGGCTCACATTTCCTTCCTGTTTACCTCTCACCGCCCATATTCCATAGAGGTCACGATTCTATTGTGTCCCTACCCACGGTTTGTATGTCTCACTGCCTGGCTTCCCCAGTAACCCCTCTTTCCCAGTACTTCTGCCCCTAGCAGCCGCTTCAGCAGAAGTGAGGGGCAGAGACACACCCGAGTGTGAAGGGTCTACCTGCCTCATCCTTTTCATGTCTCTGTATTTGTGCATGATACAGTGTGCTGTATAGCATAGAGTTACTACACACGCACACACACACACAACTAATTATCGCTGTGATCCTGTGTGGGGGGTGGGCGGGTGACACTTGGAGGCTCCACAACCTGCAAGTTGTGGGGTTCCCGGGTCATAACTACCCTCCAATTTTAACTGCACCTTAGTTACCACACACCTTATCTCCACTCCACCATACACCTCACAAGCCACGACATGCATCCAGCACAATACAAAACATTCACAGAGGCGGGCCCGGGGGGGTGTGGGGAAGGGGGTCTCATTGGCTTCGTCTCCTTTATATATATATATATATATATATATATATATAAATATACACACACACAAGCACGCACACACAGCCTCACACGCACACACATCTACCTACATGCGCACACACATTCACAAATAATTGTAGGTTGTTCATGGTTATCACGTATGTGGAATTATTCTTTATAGTCATTCAGTTACTTATGTGCAGTGTTGTCTTTTTATTTTGCTTGACTGTTTCTCCTTTTCATTCCCCCTCTGCTGTTTTCATATGTCAGCGGTTAAGGGCTGTTGTTCGGCTGGTTGTTTTGTGTTTGGTTGTTTGTTTTTGTCTCCCTATGCTACAGGTGCAAAGGCAACTACAATACCATTCGGCAGCTGATGGGTGTGGAGCTGGAGAAGCAAGGCCAGCACGAAGGAGAAGGAGTGGATGCCTAAGAACATGAAGTCTCGCCTGAACGCCGAATCTCCCGCTGCCATTGCAGCCTCCTCCACCTGGCTGACCGCGGTGGCCTTACTGTCCACTCTCCCCCACCTAGTCTGAGAAGCTGCCCAGCCTCTCCGTCTGTCGCCCTTATACGCCGGCAGAAATTAAGCTAAATTTGACTGTGATGCACATGTGTTTAATTTCTTGATGTTATGTTTTGTCTTGGTCTTGTCTTTATTTAAAAATAAAGATAAAAAAATAAAAAATAAATAAAAACAAAACAAAAAACAAAACTTTTTTTGTCATCATGTTCATGTATGTAATATGGAGATTCTACTACATAGCATAATAAACCATACATAATTTCCTCAAACGTTCAAATCAATCAATAGAAACAAAAAAGGTAAGAGCATAAACTTACCCTGACATGGCAGTGGTCACAGAATCACATTATAGCAACTTAACAAGAGCGTATTACGCAACCTATATTCACCAACTTATTCTGTTAAGAGTGTAACATGAATCAATTATCAATACTTTATCAGACTTAAATATAATAGTTAAACATTGTTTTTCGTGTAGTTACTCAAGTGATTTATGTCTGGTCATTTTAATTATTTTGGATACCCGGATTAACCATATCACATAAAAAGACAGTATGGTACCCGAACCTGCCTTTGTCTGGAATTGTTGCAGTGAAATCTGAGTTTGTGGTTTGCTCGCCAGAGAAACATTTAACACCAACTCATCAAATGATATCTGGAACATCTCCAGGGTTCTCCACAACTGCAATACAGGGAAGTACATAGTTTATTTCATTCAAGCATAAATTGATATTTGGGGCATCTTAATGGATGAGAGAAACAAATTCTCTGGAAGAAAGTCTTCACAGACAAGAGGTTTAGTGTGGTACACAAAAGAAAGGGCTTCACCAATTGTTGCCTGTATCTCTACATCTAGGTGAGTTGACTATTCTATTCTGTTCCACTTTTCTGTATACTGTGAATTAGCTGGAGTGCCTGCAAAGTGTCTCTATGGGTGCTGATATTTGAGTTGGTTGATGCACAAACATTGGTCAGATCATGTACAGTATATATATGGTTATTAGCTTTGACAACCTTTAAAAATCTTGTTGCTCACAAAAGGTTATGTGTAAGCAGTAAACAAATCATAAAATAAAGCGTTGTCTGATAATATGAAGTCAGATGACTTGCATATAATGCAGGACAAAAGACGTACAAGCTCAAAACATGTGCATTAGAACACATACTTACATAGTGCACATTTAATGTCTAGACAGGAATTGGGACATAACATAATCTGCTCTTCTTCTTTGTTGTCTGAGCGTTCTGTATGTGCAGGTGCCTCTTGCCTAATGGTTAGAATGTCTATCTTGAGATTGGAAGGTCATGTGTTTAAACTCAGTCTGAGTCATACTTCCTAAGTGACAGTCATTAAAAATACAGGCCAGTGTCCTGGCCTTAAGAGATATACAGTGAGTTCCGCAGGATCAGGGGATCAAATGTATAAAGGGGCATCTATAACAATTGACCTAATTTAAAGTAATTCCAATATTAATAACATTAATAATTGCTATGTATTATTGTTGTTATCACTCTGGTAAATATTGTAAACAGACCGTGTAGTCACAGTTATGATTCTGGCAATACTACTGTTTTTTGTTTTGTTTGTTTACTTTGAAATAATGACAACGTAACCCTCGTAATGTCCTCTGGGTCAAACTGACCCAAATCACTAGCTCTTTGTGGCAGATAGAAGGCGCTAAACCTAATTGTACAGCTTACACAGAGACATATGATGTGCACTGCTAACACAACAAGATGTGACTTTGTAACCCGAGGACAACAAGAGGTTTAAAAAGCACAAAAAAACAACATAAATACACCAAACAAATTAATAAAGAAATAAATACACACAGCAATGTCAATTGAAAAACACACAAATCATACACAATCAGATAGCGCCGCCGTGTAGCCAAATACAAGATTTCTGAGTACATTACGAGGGTTAACTCTCGTTATGTCCTTGAAAATATCCTCTTTGGCCATTCGGTGGCGCCATCTGATTGTTTATGATTTGGTGTGTTTTTTAATTGGCATTGCTGTGTATATTTAGTTATATATATTCTTTTTTTTGTGCCTTTTAACCCTCCTGTTAAATTAAGTTTAGCTCATAGGTTTAGGACATCACAAGGTTAAAGGCAACTTTGTTTAAGCAAGTTTTTAGGGGAAAGATTAATGCAAAAGGATATTTACAGGAAAATCCAATGTTTAATAAAAACCCACTGTATCCCTGTATTAAAATGTTATGATACACCTGTCACCTATACGTAATTTCTGTTTCTCATGTCAATACAGAACTAGGTAAGATACTTTAACGTCCACTTCCGTCCACTTCAATTTGTATCAACCCTAAAAGATATGGAGCTCAAATTGAGTGTCTTTGATGATAACAGTTTATTTGATCTTATTAAGTGGACTGAGAGGCCACTTTGAGTTTCACAGTATCATTTTACATTTACAGCACCTGACAGCATGACCTTGATTTAAATAGAAAAATAACAGCTTGATTGAGCACAAAGAAGAAGAGGCACTTTAGCTGCAGGTGTAGGCTTAATGTGGCAGTGGAAATGAAAATAACTTGGTTGTGTACTTAACAGCCACATGCATTCAATTTTCTGTAGGAGCATACAAAATGCTGCTAATAGCCAACTGCAATTAGTTAGTAAATTAGTTAGGCTGACCCCAGCCCAACCCCTCCCATTTTGCATACCTGTAGGGAAGTACACCTGTGTTCTTCCCTTCATAAGTAGCTAGGTTTGCTCAACTTAACCCTCGTATTGTACTCAAAAATCTCATATTTGGCCACCTGGCAGTGCCATCTGATTGTGTATGATTTGTGTGTTTTTCAATTGTCA
>JAODUG010005547.1:15910-29161 GCA_027564795.1 Aphredoderus sayanus | reverse complement strand
GTAATTTCTTTCCAGGGGTTAGGAGAGTATTAGGTTTGGTCATTACTGAGGCCCTTTTCCCTTTTTTCATTTCAATCTTTCTAATTTCCTTTGAAGAGCTGTATTGCTAAATTAATATTACATAACCAACTCTTATCTGGGGTTTTGGTTTAATGCTCTCATCCAATTACAGGCCACTCCAGAGCACAGCCTACCTCTGCTTCAGGACATAACGAATAAGCAACAACAGGAGTCCTCTCTATATTTTTCTCTGTTTTAATATAAATATGTTATCTGTATTTGTACAGTAAGTGCTGTACAAATACAGAACTTTCTTAAAACCCTTAACATATAGCCTTCCTTCCTGAATAGTTTACCATAACATATATGTGGGGTCACTGTATTTAAAAAACCAATTGTCTCCCTGTGCTACAGGTGCAGTGGCTGATCAGCCACTAGAATACCATTCGGCAGCTGATGGGTGCAGAGCTGGAGAAGCAAGGCCAGCACGAGGAGAAGGAGTGGATGCCTAAGAACACTAAGGCCCAATCCCATTTCTATTTTGTACGCCTAGCCCTTGACCCTACTCCTACTCCTTGGCCCTTGAAACGGAGTTAAGGGGCAAGGGGTGAAATCATCCCCTAAGAAAATGGGATAACACTTTGAATGTCATCAGTAGTTAATTGCATAACCAGATGCGGCAGAGTTTGTACTACCAGCTTTTGACGTTTCCATAATGCCTTTGTCAGCTGTCAGCCGATGCCACAATAATTAGAGTGGCATCTTTGAATTATGTCTATGCATGTCCAAGAAGCAGAACATGTAACATATCCATTGTTTAATAATTATCTAAGAATTATGACTCCAGGACCACGTTTGACTGGTTTATTAGTTTTAGTGGGATATACTGTAGAGCTGGGTATCATCAGCATAACAATGAAAGCTAATGATATATTTCCATATGACTCAAGATTGAAAAAGCCAGCCCTTGTTATGGTGGAAATACCAGCATGTTGTCTTAATTATATCTTACTTAACTCATGTGACGCCTTTATAATATAGTGTTGAACCACCAGGCGGCGCCATCTGATTGTGTATGATTGTATGGTTCTTTTTGTTGTCATTGCTGTGTGTATTTATTTCTTTTTTAATTATTTCTTTATGTATTTGAGTTGTTTTATATACCTTTTAACCCTCCTGTTGTCTTCGGATTTCAAACACACACCTTGTTGTGCCAGCAGTGCACATCATATGTCCGTGTAAGATGTAGAATTATGTTTAGCGCCTTCTATCTGCCACAAAGTGCTAGTGATTTGGGTCATTTTGACCCTGAGGACATCACAAGGGTTAACTATATATTATTATTTAGAGTTTACTTTTTTAGCCTAAGATAAATACACATTTTAGTTCATGTCCTTTGTAGGGGACAGTGGGATTTTCCTTCTCTTATCTTCATTTTCTATACTTCAGGAAAGGTGCACTGAGTGAGGCAGAACAGATATTAATGAAAATCATTGAGGGAGACACGGGCAATGAGCTGTCAGGAGAGGAGGTAGCAGACCAATCAGCACAGCAGGATATTGAGGAGGACATATGAACTGACTAGGAACTTCAGGAAGCTGAGGAAGAAAATTATTATATTACATTTAGGATTATATGTGGCATGTAAGCTAAAGAAGGTTTATTTAGTTATTACTTAAATGGAGGGGATAAGACAAGTTAGCAAAGCTCCATACAGGCTATACTTCTATTAAAACAAATGTAAAGCCTGTTTTATACACCTGTCAATATGGTATAATTCTGTCCTTCAAAATAACGTAAAATAGTAAAATAGCAAAATGTAAAGTTAAATTAAATGTATTTCCCTATTAATTTCAGCCCTGCCTCGAATTCCTGAAGTCACGCCCTACCATGAAGTTAAGTACCGTGTACCATGTAATCATACACCTATGAAAAATAGGTGTGCAAAGCTGCATTAAAAAGTAGTGAAAGTCTATTTGGCCTTGACCATTATGGATTTTATAGTTAGAATAAAAGAATTTCACCCAACTAATTAAAACAACAAAGGACCCAGAACAGTAGCCTGCAGGATGCCAAAAGTAACCTTTTTGACATTCTAAGGTCATGTTCCCATGTTGTGTTACAGTCAACATCTGTCTCGAGGTCAGGACAGGCAGATAACACAGTTAATATGAAAACAAAAAACAAGGAAAAAAACTGGGAATACATTAGATGCTGACTGTAAATTGACAAGACAAACTGGCACAGACTAACAAAACAGTGGGTTACATGAATTAACGAGAAGAAAGAGGATAGAGGAAATTCATGGTGGAGGTGGAGACAAGTACATAACAGAGGGAAACATGAGGGAAATCAGGGTATGACAGTAGATTAACCTTTTCATACTATCTAGCTGACTAGCATGTAAACATAGTAATAACCTCATCTACACATTGTAATGCTGACAGGATTGCTCCTTACAGGGGGGAGGAGTCAGAAAAGTGAAAAAAGAATGTAATAAAGCACGATGAGGTTATTGATAGGTCTACACACAACACTCCATCTTGTTCAATACCTGTCTTTGACTGCCATCCTTTCCTCACTGTGTCTGAATTGTAGAACACACAGAGAACAAGATTTATCAGGGACTACACATACAACGTGCATGTACTGCTACACACGCTCACCCAATAGAAGACAAACATGAATACACACACACGCACACACACACGCTCACCCAATAGAAGACAAACATGAATACACACACACACACACACGCGCACACACACGCACACGCACACACACACACGCTCACCCAATAGAAGACAAACATGAATACACACACACACGTACACACACACACACACACACACACACACACACACGCACGTACACAAACACACACGCAAGTGAATTTGATAACAGTCATATTTCAGTGGGTCCTATAGACAGTCACACAGTATGACACATACAAACACACACACACACACACACAGACAGGAACACCAGGCGGGCATAATCTGATTTGGTCTCGATTAAGACAGCGGGAATTGGACCGGAGGTGAAAGTGCATGTCAGGAGAGAACGCTCGTGAGCGGCGGCTCCCCGAGGAAGATGGACGACCGTCTGGGAAAGGTGGGAGAGATGACGGGACCGGCGGCAAGAGGAATGTCGGGCGGAGGGTCGGTGAGAGAGACAAATGGGAGGCAGGGGAAGGACGGCCATAGAGGGGGTGGGGCGGGCGTGAAGGCAACTTAGCAGGTAGCTCCATCCACAGGAAGTTTTAACAAGGTCTAGCCCAAATGCACACACAACACCCACACGGCACCATGACAGCGATGACCTCTTTGTGGGAGGCCGGGGGAAGTGGGGTGAGGGTGGGGGCATCACCCCCATTCGTCTTCGCCGCCCGCTCCTTCTCATTGCAGTTTCCTCCTTTCACTCCTCATCCATCTCCCTCTGACCTACGCCTCTGCATCGTCTTCTTCTGCCGCTTTGACTTGAGGTCACTCAGACAGACGTTATTCTGGAATCTTGCTAGAAGCTCCTCGGCTTCAGCAATCCCCAGCTTCTCGTTAAGGACATGGTGATGTAAACGATACAACATGACATAAATAATAGTGGTTTCCAAACTTTCCCAGCCCGGAACAGCCTAACGTTTCTTGGCTCAGCCTTCGGACTAAATAATATATATAATATAATTCAAATGTAGCTTAATAAGAAAAGTTAATTGTCTTGAATTTCTATTGTTATCTTATACTTTCTATTGTTATCTTATAATGTATCTTAGGCCAGTACTTAACTGTGGTTAAACATAATATGACAGCATATGTTATGTGGCAGCAAATGATGCCAAGTGCTGTTTATGGATTACAATAAATAAACCCATCTATTATAATATGTATGAAATATGTACTTATATTGATAGTGTGTACAGTCCAGAGATGAATACATGAAAACACTGATAACTGGAAAGGGCTGGGCCAGAGTGATGATTGTACATATTTGGTTTTATCGGACCAACGAATGGTTTCACTGCCTATCCCGAAAGAACTGTAACCTTGCTCCACCCGACTATTGCTCTTTGCCCAGGTTTTGCTGAGAATATCCTGGAAACCATGTTAGCATGAACATTTGCTACGCTAGATGGTGGACCAATCGGCATTGAGTGAGGGTGGCTAAGTGCAATAACATTAAAATCATGTGTGTGTTTTTAAATGCAGTTCCAACAATGTTGGCGGGAATTTATATGAACAGTTGTAGCAATGAGTATTGATTGCTATTGAAGGCTGCTCCAAAAGTTTCAACATTAGCCAGAGGTCTACACGCATTAGAATATGAAGACTGCAGACAATCCCCAATGGAGTGTGTCCAGACCCTACCCAGACCCTATTTACAGAGTTAATTTTGGGTCTGGTTATACCAGGGGCTATCATAACCCGCCCAAGTGAGGCTCATCCCCACAGTCACGTTCTTCCAGTCTGTGCACGTTTCCCCGGAACATAAAACTAGCAACCCCAACGCTTTATATTTATTGGTTGTTAATAACTTTTTGTAACTTTAAAAATGTCTGCTACAGAAATAACATTTGATTATGTTTTTTAAATTATTTTATTCAAAGTGTTTGATTAACCATATTGACTCAATAAAATCTTCAGCCATAAGCAATCACTGTCCCGATTTTGAACAAAGCATTCAAGTCATTTTATTTGTAAGTACATCATAAAGCGATTGATAATAGATTATGTGGGACACCTCTGTAAAGCATACTGTATGTGGTAACCCACTTAAATATTATTTTAACAAGCCAAGATTACTGAAACTACTAAGCCAAACATGCTGTAGCAACAGTGAGATTACTTTGTCTACTTTTGTTGAAATTAATTGGATAAAAATAAGATACAATATATGTTTTTTCTTCTTAGACTGACACAAGTGTCAGAATATAGAGCCAAATAAAAGCATCCACCAACCATAGTCTGAATTATCTTTTAACTCATCTGTGATAAATGTGTTGTTAAAAGGTCAATGTAAAATATCAGTGGGCCAGATTTCTCTTGTTGATTTGAACTAGTAACATTTGGCAACAGTAACTGTTTAGTTCCGTAATTAATTGGAAGATGAAGTGCTTTGGCAAAAGGTCATGCTGACAATGATAAAAGATTTATTCAATTATTATTTAAGTAAAATCCCTTGGTTGTCTGACTGCACAATTTTATTGCACCGCAATAGCCTGAGCCAGAGAGGGGCTGTTTCCAGGCGGCTTTCACCTGTCAGCCATCCTAACGGTCTTGTCCAGCTTGGTGCCATGGTAATAACTGGCATGATTTACCAGATGGAGGATGTGTATTATGGGGCATAGCCTGCGGTGGGCTGTCAGTCTTGCTGTTGTCAAATGGTTTACATCCAAGCTTCCAAGCATTACCAGTGACAGAAAAGTTGGATAACTTTCAAGGGATCAAAAATAGAGATGTAAAATGTAAGGTGAGTCTGAAAAATTTCCATTAAGTTATAGGGGGACAATTTGTCAGGAGAATAATAAATGTTTGCAGTGTCCTTGCCTGAACATTGTACGATTATAAATGAAGGAACGGGGACATATTTTTTCCAAATTATATCCAGGCTGGAATGTGCGTAGAAGTGTGTTCCGATTTAAATATTGCTCGAGTAAACACAGCTCTAGCCAATATGGTCCTTCACTGATCAAGCAGTATTACCGGTAACCCAAATATACACTAAAATATAAATAGTATAGTATTAAGGGAATTCCAGCTAATTTTTAACTGAATTGTTTGTTACATTTTGATTATAAAATATCAATTCAGCTGGAAGTGATGGGAGAATTACTAGGTCCCAGTCAAAATTCAAATTTTAAGTGAACCTTTTTACTGTACAGCCTTAATTAGACTAATCACAAAACTAATTAAAATCACCTAATAGACTAATCACAAGTTTTCTTGTAAATACATTATTCATAATTCTCTCAAATTCAATCAGCAAATCACCACATTATGACGGTTTGCAGTTTTGTCCTATTTCCGCATAAAATGCAATCTTGAAAAAACAAGAACCAGTCAGTCTTATCCTGTCAAGTACCATGATCCTCAGGCCAATCAAAGCAGTGAACACACCATTCACGCAATGTCTGTCTGCTATCTGCATTTAGTCACAAGTCACAGTGATTCCAAATACATCTCTCCTTTACTGAGAAAAGTAACGGCAAAAGACGGGGCTAATGCCTAGTTCTCACTATACGGCTTTAGCCCAGTTTTCCGCTCATAGATGAGGTTTTTGAACTCGCAGACTAAAGAAACACTTTAGTCGACCCTTGTCGACTCAACTCTTCACATTGTAATGACTTTAACCCTCCTGTTGTCCTAGGGTTAGGGTTAGGTTAGAGAAGAGGACCACAAGGCTGCCTATTGCGGGTCATTTTTACCCAAGGACAACAGGAAGGTGATTGAAAGAATATGTTGAGAGATCTACCGGCTTTATGTTAATGAGGCGCGAACGCTATAGAGACTACAGTATGTCCTGTTTGTGAGATATGCCTATTCTATAGCACGTGACACAATCTGTCTCCGAGCTCCAGTTTGACTTCATCGGGTGAAACATCTTATAGTGTGTGATCCCCCCCATCGTCGATCAATCATGTAGTGTGAATCACACAAAGACTTCAAGACATCCGATTACAAGGGAGACAGTCGTCTAGTGTGTGCTGAACAGCGATCTGACGACTTTGAAAGTCGTGTAGTGTGAACTCGGCATAAGGAGCACTCAAAATGTAGTGCATGAGAGTGGGGTCATGGACGCTCTGTCAATGACTGTGTCAAATGGATTTTAATGTGCGGGAGGTTGCGTGTGTGTGTAAGTCTGTCTGCATGACCTTAGAAGAACGATTTTGTATACGAGTGTGTTAGACCAGCAGGTGCAGTGTTTTAGATAATGTGTCTGTTCTAGACCAGTCTTTAGTGGACAATTATCTTATTGTATGAAGGAGCATGTTAACATGTATGTTCATGTTTTGAAAGCTACATTTTTATGTTTAAAATGAAGTGTTAATTGCAGAATACAGAAATATATTTGATATATTTATTTATTATGTACTTCATTTTACTATTATCCATCCTATATTTACAGAAAAATATCTGAAAATGTCAAAATGTCCATGACAATGTTTGAGAAACACAGCAAACAGCAAATGCAGTCATTCGGGCTGCAGTAATAACAAAAACACTGCACGACATCTTAGAGATCTGACTATTAGTGTGAAGTATGTGATGCAATAAGAGAGAGAGACCCCATGGCTTGGAGAGATGCTGATTAAATTCTACTGCTGAATATTGTTTCAAATGGAACTGACTGTGAGATGGCCTCTGGACCCACTTGGCCCGGCCTGCCATGCACTTTGTAAATGCAAAAACACACACAAGCACACACAACTAGCACAGTGGAAAGGTAACACAAAAACGATACATTCATAACCAGACTATCACAGACATACACAGAAGCATGCCACCAGTCTTTCAATGTACTCAGAAAGGAAAGTAAACAATCTCGCATATGGAGAGCAGTGGAACGAGAAACAAATGGCACAATTGTGGCATATGCACAAGCGCTGAGGTGGAGAAATTGAAAATATATTATAGCTAAACAAATGAGAGGCGAGTTATTTATTTGAGGAAGATAATAAAGGTAAATACTATTTAAACTATTTAAACGTGTGTGCATCATCACATTTGAAAATTGGTAAATCTGTTTTCATGTTGCAAATGTGTAGACATAATGTATCTGTACTGTAAATGTGTAGAACGATATTTACTCTGTTACATACATACTCCAAGCAGGAAATTCAGACAAGTCATCAATAACAACTCACCGTAAGTTTCGCTACACATTAGTAAATGTGAGAATTGTCTGTATGTACCAGTCGATGGTAGCACCCAGCCAAAGTATACTACCATACATGTAGCACCATGCACCACAGACAAGTGCTCTGGCTCTTAATTTTCTGTTCTTGCAGACACATCTCACTGCCCATGTCGCCGTGTAAGCTATTTCTGTCTGCAAAACACCATCCACCAGAAATAAGACAATTTCTTCATGCACAAACTGTTTCACAAGAACAATGACTTTGACGCTCCCAGGGTTTTAGTGGCATTAAGAGACCATTAAGGAGCCAATGGAGAGCTTGACTGGGAGCCACTGTGTGTTTTGATACAATAAAGCATGCCGCCAAACATGAGCTTGGACACTAAAGTGGTTCTATATGCTTTTCTGCCACTAGATGTCATAATAGAGCACCATTATCTCAGATTAACCCTCCTAATGTCCTATGGGTCAAAATGACAAAGTGCACTTGCCAGTAGCGGGCTCCAACCACAACGTTGGGGTTGGCTCCCTCTGCTGGTAGTCTGCTGAACACCTTAGGACAGCGGGAGGGTTAAAACAAATGTAATCCGAGAGGAGCTCAGATTACAATGCACACAGAGGAAGTGTTGTCATTGTCTGCTAATTAGGTAATTAAGATTTTAATTATTACATGCTGAAATTCTATGAGTGTGCTTTAAGGCCCTTAAATTGTGAATGCAGGCCCTGCTGTAGACCACTGGTGCTTAAAATGAGCATGTGATTTTTAATCATCTGGAGTTTATTAGTGGTGGTATGATTTTATGTTCTCACACCACTAAACACATTTTTAGGGACATCCTATAGCTTGTTAAATAATATTTCCACTCTGCAGTGTGATATAAAAGTTGACCACTACCACATTTGAATTAAGATTCAGCCAAGTTCGTAGTTAAGTTAAATGTGGCTGATTAAAAGTTATTATCTAACATAAGAATTAATGTCTTGACTACACGCAAACCTGCTTATACAGACATTTTAAATATACCTTCCTACCCTTATATTTAGCACAAAACAATAATTGAACTTACTAAATACAGTTGTTATACAGATTTTTATATGAAGATGTTTGGATAAACTTACTGAAAGTAGGAGAGAGGAATATGAAAAACAATATGATAGTCTTAGCACACTGTATGTTGAAATATCAAATGAAAACACTACAAATATGGATCTTGGACTTTCAGTACAACTTTTATTTATTGTTTAATCCTTAGCAGAGGTGCATTGTACCAAGCATGTACCTATTCCAGTTGTTCTGTGACAGGATTGGTCCATTGCACTACTGTATGATGCAGTTCGTTACAGCGAACACTGCTTGAGTTATATGCAGAGCAGCCCTTCAAGGAAAATATTGATGAGGTGGCAATAGTGATTTAAGTCAGCCGCACCAGAAACTTAACAGCAAAAAGCTAATTAAAAATGCTGAGTCATTTGTGGTGAAGAAAAAGCTGAGTCGGCTGAAGGCAGTTCTGTTGGTTCCAAGAACTTGTGAAGGTCGAATGATTTAACAACAATAACCTTTGATCACTACTATTTCCTTATATCTCCTTTCACTCCACTGTGTGTGTATTCAGTACTTCATCTTGACTGATGCTGAGGGAACAAGAGATCGAAACACAGTGTGTAAATTAAATTAACTCTCAATGACAGTGTAGTGTAATAGAACAGTCTCTCTGAAATGCGTATATGCATTGGGTAATTGGAAGCAAAGGGGATTGGAAAATCATTGAAAGGTGGTATAAAAGGAAAAATAGTTTTAGCATGAGCACCCAACTGACATTGTGTTGATTTACTCATTATTTTGTTTATTTCCACATTAATGCTGCTGTAGTTAGGATTTGAGAGTTTCAACTATAGCTACAGTAGCAATACATTTGGAGTTGCAGTTTAAAGAAGTGTATTGCGGAGAAATAAAGAAAATTAGGCAAAAGTTGTGGATATCGGCAATAATATTAGACACGCATCACTTTTCTCTGCCCTGTAAAAATAAAGTTAAAGTAAAAGTGACTCGGTACACATTGATAAATAAAAAGTAAGCATTTCTCGGGCTTGCTGTTTTTCAAATGTGAAAATGAACCGTGAAGATATTTCCACTTAACAGGGTTACAGCCAAGTAGTATGAGGTTACACGGCGGAAAGTGATGAATGTATGTGTCCTCGAAAAGTGCTTGAGTACGAGCCAGGTTACAGAATGTCAGTGTGGATTGGTGTCAAACAGTCAAGCATTGGCCTCTGTATCTTCTTATTTATCGGCCTAAGCTGTGGATGAGAGAGAGAGAGAGAGAGAGAGAGAGAGAGAGAGAGAGAGAGAGAGAGAGAGAGATTTGACAAGCAGAATGTTGATAAAGGTAAGGGCCGGTGAAAAGAGAGGATTGCCAAGAAGAGAGAAGGTGGACTGCACCAAGTCAGAGAAAACGGGAGGGAAACAGTGTGAGTGACGGAGAGAGATCATTTTCACAGGATTGACTGTCGGCAAAGTGATAGTGACTGGAGAGAGAGAGAGGGGAATGAAAGAGGGGCAGGGGGAAGCTAAAGAGAGGGAGGGAGCGTGTGTGTCGAGGAGTCAACAAAAAGTCAAAGAGAGTCTGTGATCTGAGAGAGAGGGCCGTGGAAGAGAGATGAAAGCGTGGAAGGAGAGGCAGAGTGGATTTGGCAGGACAGATGATGGATGAAAACGAGGTGAAATGAAGTTCACAGAGGAAGGAGGGACTCTTTTATTCCCGTAATTATCTCTTAGCACTTTAGTTCCTCTCCAAATGTATTCTTCTTTGTTGGCTGGCTGCCTTCGCAGTTTTTGGTCCTTTGTTTTCTGACTTTCTGTTCACCACTGGCTTGTTAAGTTCTAAATACTTCACAGACCTCGAAAAGTTCACTAAAGAAAATTCCAATTCAAAATTCAGTGAATATATTCTGTGAATATTCCAAGGAGGGCAGAAGGAGAGTAAAGAAACAGAAGATACCCAGTCAGTCACAAACAAACAGTTGTGGAGAGGGCGTGGCTTGTCTAAGCTACTGTACCTCCCAGTAGGCTTCATCATGACGTTTTGCCACTGCATCCCATTTACAGATTTTAAAAATGTTTCTTAAATGCAGCCAGTTGTACTGTACGAAACGGTATGTCCAAAACCAGTAAAATGTATTATTATATCAGTACAAAGACTAGATCAACTGTGTCAATCATTTATACACAATTCCTTGCAAATAACTGTTAATGTGCAAATAACAAAATGTCTCGTGGACAAGGTGCAACTACCACGAAGGAAGACAGACTAGATGAAGTGTAGTCTTAGCAGCTATCTCTATACACACAACAGTGATGATGATGGCACTGTAATACAATTTCACCGAAAGTAATAGGATGAAAAATATAGGATAAAACGGTAACAGCAATAAGTGTCACTGTGGTACAGAAATAATTGTATCCCTGTAACACCAGTAATAGTAATTGCACTGTAAGTATTACAGCAGTACTGCATGCAGTCTACACAATACACAGTAAGCAATATGGAGCACAGTGACTCAGACTCCAGACTGTCGAAGGCACTCCATGTTGTTTGTGAAAGGGTATGAAGTGTATTATGAATATACACTACACAGCCCATAGTGTGCAGAGACTATGATTGTGTATATGGAGTGGCTGTGAATTGGAGTCTATACACAGTCTGCAGTACTGTATGTGAGCAGTAAATTAATATAGACAGTCTATGGTGGGAAGTATGGAGAGTTTGTGGTGGTGGTGGTGTGTGTGTGTGTGTGTTGGGGTGGGGGGTGTAGGTCTTCTTCCCAAAGAGCTGAGAAGCCTGACAGCCTGGGGGAAGAAGCTGTCTACGAGCCTGGCGGAAGAGGCTGTGATGTGGAGGTAGCGTCTGTCGACCCGACTGCATGGCAGAGACGAGGTGGTGCGAGGAGGCTCTGCTGATGATGCAGCGCTGCGGGGAGGTGTCCTGGGTCTGGGCTGGGGGAGGGACAAGCCCTGGGTCTGGCCTGGGGGAGGGACAAGCCCTGGGTCTGGGCTGGGGGAAGGACAAGCCCTGGGTCTGGGCTGGGGGAGGGACAAGCCCTGGGTCTGGGCTTCTCTACTGGCATGTTGTTGAGTGCATCAAACAGAGTAATGGGTTTGAGTATAAAATCATGCAAGAGATCTGTTATCTCATCGATTTTACAGTAATGTAAAGAGGAATGAAATGTCTATCATTTTGTGAATGTTGGAGGAATGTTAGCTCATTCTTGATATCTAATGGACATGCTTTTTTATTCTTCTAAAGAAGATACAGTATCCTTGATACAAAAATTGATTGATATATTTTAGAAAAATATGGAAGGAAAATAACACACAACAATATACTACTTCAAAAGGTCGTAAAAATTGTTAAAATGTTGGTGGTATGATACATGAGATCTGTCGTCTCATGCACTGTACATCTTTGATCTCAAACTCTACTGTCTTCTGTGTACAGCAAGACCAAAGGAATTAGACTTGCTAAAAAGGGTATTCTAAGTGAGTGTGGTAGCACATCCCAATAAAAAAAACCAGTGATCATTTACTGTACATCACACAAAAATACTGTATTTATTGGTCACACACAATGTAAAGCTGATGCATTTTGGAAGCGTTTCAGAAGCGCACTCTTGGATGAGACTGTATGAACTTAATGACATTAACGGTAGTGCTAACCTGCTTTTTGGTAAAAACTGAAAAAGTGGACTCGGTAATAATGCTGGTTAGCAATTGTATAAAACTTTGTATAAAAAGTGTCAACATTATTTTCATGCCTTAAATTGTCTTCAATCTCAACGCCACATTGGCATTGCAATGTTTATAGTCTTCCCTCTTTCCTGTTTTTCAAATAACATGTAATGTGGCATGGACCTGTTTCCCATTGCATTTATTGCATATGTTCTTGTGTTTGTGCGTTTTTACTTTGACATTACCATTCAGTTTTTATAAAAACTGGCAGAAATCACTCCCTTAGAATCTAGAGACTACTATAGAGTCTCATGTTGAAATCCTGCCCCTTGTGGTCAGATCACAGAAGCCACAGAAATAGGTACTGTATTTGGGGCTGTTTTCTTTAAAATTACCTAGGCAAATCTTAGCAACGCATTCGTGTCCTATCCACACATGCAGCTTTACCAGATCGCAAGCTTAGCTTTTGATTTGTAAACATAAACATTTTAAACATATCTAAAATTGTAATTTGCATGCATACATTTTATGTTTGCAGTTGAGATATGTTTGTGTATGGATTGTAAAAACAAGTTTTTGGATTATATCTACGCTCACAAATTTAGATATGTTTGAGTATGGATTTCAAAAACACGTTTGTGGATAATACCTACTGTACGCACACAAATTGCATT
>JAODUG010005547.1:0-12722 GCA_027564795.1 Aphredoderus sayanus | reverse complement strand
TTCATTTGCTGTAGCTCCAGAATGGTCACAGATGGTCAGAACATCGACTGTACTGCCAGCTGTATGGCGATTACATACAGTAGGATAACAACAATGCCATAAATTGATCAGTTAACTGTTTGCTTTTGCAGCAGATTGGTTGCTAGCGTGTGCATCATTATAAAGAAATGGCATCTTTATCGATGATTTCTTATGTCTGATGCATAGATGTTTCACAAAAACCTACTTGGCTATGTGGGAAATAGTGTGAAAACTCCTCGTAACTGCTTTGTCAAATAAATAAACCTATAAATGTTCAGTGAAGAATACTGCAAGCAAAACGACTTCACTAACACCAAAATGCCTGACATAAGCTTCTTCTTTGCGCTGAAGCTTCCTCCATCTATCCTTTTTCTTTTTGTCTCTTCCTCTGTCGCTGTTCCTTTCTTTCCCTTCCTTTCTTCCTCTGGCTCCCGACGTTGAGGGCTGTCTACACATGCGCACACACGCACACGCGCACACACAAACACACGCGCACGTACACACGCACTCATACACACGCCACCTCCACTGCTCAATTCTATCCCTATGGAATGCCCAGGCCTTAATTATTTATTCTAATTTGTAGATGAACTCTGCATGGCTGCCCCCCCCCCCCTCCCCGCATGTGCACACACACACAACCTGAACCTCTATCTCTTGACTGCCGTCTCACATCCCTACCTCTGCTGTTCTCTACTTTGGCTGCTGTAGTCTGTTCTCTACCTCCCCCCTTTCCCACGTAGGACCTCTGTCTTGCCGTGTTTCTCTCCTTCCGCTTCCCTCTCCGTCTGTCCATCCTCTCTCTCTCTCCCTCTCTCTCTCCCTCCCTCTCTCCATCCCTCTCCTCTGCATGCTGACAGGTTCCATTATCATGTTTCTCACGGCTCGCCTGCTCCGGCTCTCCCGATAGATGACCTCGCGCGAATATTAATTTGCCGAGTCGTATTAGCAATATAGCGTCTTACTCTATAGTTACTCCAGAGGCCCTCCCCCACCTCAGATACCTGCTCTACCCTCCAAACACCCTTCAGTAACTTCCGTGCTTCTCGTTTTGTGTCTCTCTCCAGCCCTGCGGTGTGTCCTGTTTGTCTCGTGTGTTGAAAAGAGGATGCCATTTACGATTTTGAATTCCTCATTCGTAAACAAATGTACAATTATGTGACCAAATCGGGGCAGTCTCCAGCACAGACCAGTGTAGTGCAGTACATGCCAGAATGCATTCTGGGTGTGACAAGCTGGTGTGAGCTTCGGAAACATTTAGTTGTGTTTTCCTAAACGATTTTATTTAGTTTTTAACAACAAAATCTCACTACTGTACAAAAAGTCCACAGGAGCGTTAAGTGTTTTATACTGGTTCCTAAAAGCCCCCATTCACCCACAGAGGGATTTTCACTTAATTTGTAAATTAAGACCTCCTTACATTTATGAGTCACACATGTGTGTAGTGCTTTATTTACTAAGGCACTTAAGGCAAGACAAGTGACTAATTAACCCATAGAAAAGGGGCGGCATCTTTGTGATATCATCTCAGTGTTTCATCTGGAATCTCACGGTTGTTTTCACACGCTGCCAGAGGCTGTCCACGCACGCCTACCAAGTGAATTTGAGTGGCATTTCCCAACACCCATGTAAGCTCCCCCACTCCCCCAACCACCTCAGCCAGCACCCATCCTTCTCCCTGGCGCCGGCTACTAATGCGTCCAGGCGACCGGCAGGCGCTGTGCGACGCGGAGGGGAGCCTGCATGGCTGTTGGGGGTTGACGCATTGCACGGCCAAAGCGGTTGACAGGGAGGAGGGACAGGCCGGTGCATGGAGAGCCCAAGCACATCTGTTTCTCCCTGATGAGGCAAGTTTCTCTTTTCCCTTTCTTTTGTTCTTTCCCTTATTGGCCTTCTTCGTTGTCGTCTTGCATCTGTATACCGTTAGCAATCCACTTCTTTCCCCTCTGCTTCGCCAGCCCCACTCGTTTGCTCCCCTCCAAGCTGTCCCTGCTCATAGCGGTTTCTTGCCCCGTAAGATCCTCCCTCTGTCTTGCACTGTCTCTCTCTATCTCTCTATCTCTTCTGGACTCTCACCCTCGCTTTTCCTCCACCCATCTATCTGCGTCTCCTGAGAGGCTCATGCACACAGTATTTATCATCACCTGTCTGAATTCATCTGATCAGCAGTGCTATTCTCAGGCCACACACACACACATGTACACACAGAACACACCTGCTTTAAACAGATGCAAATGGTACAAGACAAATGCTCTGATAAATTCTTTGCAGTGCTTTTGGGACTGTAATTGCAGGGCCTTCTCTCAACATGTTTGTTGAGAGTTTGTTTTAGAGCCAAACCGAGTTTGGCTGTAAAAAACTAAAATGTTTTCATTCAAAATGAGCAATTAAATGTCTTCCAGACAAAGGGATTCCTACATTTCAAATGACATTGTTGAATCCATCTTAACTTCAAATGCAACTGGCAGTCTTTGGAGATATCCAGCCGTAACGAAGACGGAAACACAGAGAGAAAAGGTACAATTGATTGATTGATTGTATTGTTTACAATTGAAAGTTTTTTACATGTTAGTGGGTATTATATGCACTTTTAAATTAACATAATGTATTAAATACTGAAAGTTCATAAACAAATTGAACACTAGGTCCACATTAAAAATGAAAAATGTACATTATTCATGTATAGAAATATTAGTCAAAATCTTGACGTATAATATTTCTGTCCATATTTGCACAATCTACTAACTTTAAATATAATAAATGACTTAACTCTCTTAAGTCTAGAAGATGCACATGCCCAGGCAAACATGGTCATGATAGGGAGACATTTTATGATTAGTGTGAGACCCCACTTGATTGACATTTTTGACGTCTATGCTATATCAGCTCTGTTGCACCTGTTAGACCTGGACAACTGATGACTTCTTTCACATTAGTTATTTTGAGTGTATGCAGTTTGCTGACCTCAGCAAATTTGCAACATAACTATTCCCAAATTCATACAGCCTCAAAGGGACATAAGTTGTTGTACACAGTATGATGGAGTTTGCTTTGTGTGTATTGTGTGTCTGTGTCGATGTGCATTTGATGAAAAGGTGTGTGCATTTGTTTGTGTGAATGCACACATTTGTATACAATATACTAATATTGATGAATGCGTAGCTAACTGTACAGCTTGCAGGGGAACACAAACAGAGAGTAAGCCTTTCAGCAAGACTCACCGGTTTTCCATTAGCGTGAAGCAGAATGAATGTGCTATCAACTCACCAATTAGGCAAGGCACTCTGTGAGTTAAATACAGTAGAGAAGGAACGTCAGACACCCTGGGAACAGACACAGATAAACTATCAGATCACTGTAGTCACAGTGGAGGGTGGTGTGTTAAGTAAGGTGGTTCTTACTTCTCCCCGCTGTGGCTGAAGATATGCAGAATAATTACTGAAATCAATAGAGGTGTGAAAGACTAGACAAAACCTGCACTCGCTGGTTTTGGAACAACATCAGAAAAGTATTATATTACAATGATTTCATTCATTTGAATGAATGTTCTAGGAAACTCAAAAATGTGTCTTAGATATCAAAGAGTATAGTGTATGCAAAAGATAAAAAGCACAAAGGAAGACTTTTACAAAGGCTGGATAGAGATGGGATAAATACACTCTTGGTCCAGTACAGAGTGAGGATTGTTCTAAGTGACTAAAGTGCAATTCTCTCTATTTCAGTGCCGCCAGAGTGCTTGTCACTCTTTAATGGACCCACTTGAATTAGAATATTGTATTGTAATTCCTGTCTAGCGTACAGGAGATACTGAGTCAGCCACAATGAGAATGAAGAGGGTCGGTACATGACATTTAATTAAAGCTAACCCGTGCAGGAATGTATTTAAAACTTTAATGAATTGTAAAGACCATCTGTTGCTAGTCCATGAAGCTGAAATAATATTGGTTTCAATCTGTTTATTTCATTGTTCCCCCTCCATATTGTTTTTGATGGGTAGGCAAGCCCATGGGACGGAGGTATTACGGTGTCTCGTTTCAACCACATATTGTGCTATTAATTATATAAAGGCGAAAGCAATAAACACAAGTGACAAAGTGCCAATGAAGTTATTTTCAAGCCCAATGGGCTGTCTGCTCCTGTACATAATGAGACACACCCGTAGCTCTGGCTAACCACAGAGGATCTAAAAAAAAACATAACAATGAACAGCATGACTTCATTGTGGTTTCTGAGCCTTCTTTTACTATAACACACACACACACACACTCACTCAAACACGCAATACATATTTACATATATTTAAATATAATAAACTCTTTATGGCTCCTCCCCCTCTCCAAGTACCCAGGTGAAAAAACACCTCTGCTCCAATTCCCTGTGTTTGGTGCCTCTTCCTCCGCTGTCTTGACAGCTTCTGGTGGTAAGAGTAACTCCTGAGGCCCACTCCTGAGGCTTCTGGGTAAAAAGTGCTGATGTAATGGGTAAAGCATTGCCTCTACTGGGGACCTCTGGGAAACAAGGCTTTTAGTTCCCTGCTTGTTTTTTAATGGAGAAGATTCTGTTGTATGTTACTGACATGTATCTATCCAGAATTTGCACACTTCACACAGATGTGTGTATACTGTACAGTATACTGCTGCTGATGTGATGGATCATTGACAACACTAATGTATTGTTTTTATTATTGTTTTAAGTGCTTTAACAATTTCCAGCTTTAAAATCTTTATTATAATCATGTTGTACTAACATTTCTAATTCAATATAATCTACAGTATATAATATACAGTATCAAATACAGATTTGATCAGAACTGTATGGCGAATGGGACTGTTGAATATACAGTACAGTATAACTCATTTGCATAACACGCAAACATGGGCATGTGGGACAGGCATTATTTTGTAACAACTGAACAAACATACTCTTTTTGATTAATAAAATCTGTTCTAAACCCCAGAGATATACAGCAACCTGATGAAAACAAACGCATCTAAAAGCAAACAGAAACCAGCATGGGATATGAACAGAGAAAGTAAAAGAGATATATTTTCCAAATCGATTAATGCCAGAGTAAGTGTCCAATTAATCTATTTTATGACAGCGCTGTGAGCTCCACACTATGAAATATGTATGAGTGGTCCTTTAGACCACTGGGTTTTAAAATTCTTTTCATCCTTGTGCCCAGAGCTTGTCAGATGTGTGTGTGTGTGTGTGGCTTCTCACTCAGGCCACTGAGAGTCATTCTAGGTGGACTCAGATGCACACATGAGCACACACTTGTATAAATGGACACGGACATGCCAGCCCGGCTGCCCATGCTTATAGCATTAGCATCAAGGACACACACACACACACACACACACGCACACACACACACGCGCACACACACACAGTATGCAGTAGAGGCTACAGAGGTGACTTACCCTCGTGAGGCCCTTAAAATATAGTCTTGAACCACCAGGAGGCGCCATCTGATTGTGTATTATTGTATGGTTCTTTTTATTGTAATTTCTGTGTGTATTTACTTCTTTATTACTTATTTCTTTATGTATTTGTTTGTCCCTATTAACCTTCCTGTTGTCCTCGGGTTTCAACCTCACACCTTGTTGTGCCAGCAGTGCACATCGTATGTGTGTGTAAGCTGTAGAATTAGGTTTAGCGCCCTCTATCTGCCACAAAGAGCTAGTGATTTGGGACATTTTGACCCTGGGGACATCACAAGGGTTAATAGAACAAGCAATGTTGTGTTCTCTCATGTCAACGCAGATAAACATCCAGCCAAACTCTTTCATGAGTTAGGAAACAAGCCCCCTTGCTCTTTTACTGATATCTGCGTGAATCCGAGTGAAATGGTAAAAAACAAACAAACAAAAAAACCGCATAACTATATTATCGATGTTAAAGGGGCCATAATATGTAAAATATAACTTTTTCAGTGCTTCAGTGCATCTGCAAAGCCTGCAAACTCAGAAAAGCTGAAATAAGACAACACAGACTGCTTTTCGTTTGGGCTCCATATGTCAGAAAACATGTTTCAGCCAGCCGCTCAGATTTTTCTCCCCTCTGGGACGTCACAAGGGGATCTCATTAGAATTATACTGCCCACCTATCTGAGAAGCTCCACCCACGGCTTGCTGAGAATGTCTTGTAAGCATTGGGCACACTAGCATTATGAATGCAAGCTATGCATGCAACGTCCCAGCATACATTACAGTTGGTGTAACAGAATGAGCTGAACCCTCCTGTTGTCCTTATAATATCGTCTTGAACCACCAGATGGCGCCATCTGATTGTGCATGATTGTGTCGATCTCTTTATTGTCATTGCTGTGTGTATTTCATTATTTATTAATTATTTATTTATGTGTTTGTTTGTTTTTTCATGCATTTTAACCTTCCCATTGTCCCCAGGTTTCAAACACACACCTTGTTGTGCCAGCAGTGGACATCATGTGTCTGTGTAAGCTGTAGAATTAGGTTTAGCGCCTTCTATCTGCCACAAAGAGCTAGAGATTTGGGTCATTTTGACCCCGAGGACATCACGAGGGTTAATGACATTTACGTTAACTTGAAACAGAAGCCTAGCATTTGATCATCAGTATCCTAACTTAAACACTCTGTACAAGTTACACACTAAGTCACTGTACAGTAGGTTGTCCGCAACAGTCAGTATGACCATATCAAGAGTGTAATGATATTACATTCATTAATAATACATTGCTGAATGGGTTTTAGCCTCCTTGCTAGCACACCGAGTTCCCAGGTTCCGAGTTTGAGCCTGCGATTGTCTGTCGAGACAGTGATGTCCCTCCAGGACAGGTTACAGATACGGTACATAACTCAGACAACAAGCTTCATCAAAACGTCACACGCCTGTTCCGCCATGCCGGCTCCCTTTAACACAAACACCTTTCCGCCACTGTGACTACTTCCTCTTCAGGCTCAGAAGCCATACAACAACGTCCGTATAATTTCTATAGAATGGCAAGGAGCAATGAAGGCGCAATATTCCTGCCATCAAACCAAAATGGTTACACCAGAGTGTCAGAGGCGCTGTTCTCTCTGGCTCTTTAGCTCTCTCAACAGTTGTTGCCATCGTGGCACAATGCCATGCTCACATCGGCACACACGGTAGAGGTGAGCAGTGGATTATTTGCATTTTAAGGAACAGGCACTCAAACTGACCGTGCTGAACAGGATTGTACTATACAGGATTGAGATGACTGCTGTGGTACCTTATCCTTGAGGGATTGTGACCAAAGCATGCCACAGATATTATATCAAGACTTCAGAGAACTGTAGCAACATTTGGTAAAGGGGAATGTACTGTTATCCTACCAGGGCAACCACTACAAGTAAAGCACAACTAAAAATAAACATACACATTCCAAAATGGCAAATAATAATTTACATTGATACAGATGTTAAATTAGCATGCAGCAAACAAACGTACGCGGTGGCTACAATGAACATGTAATATATGCACACCATTCGGTGAGTGGCTGAGCAACTCAATGAATCGTTTTCTGTTGTTTCTTATTAATTGTTTTTGTATTAAACTCATCTGACCACTTCATATTTTGTTTTTCAAATATCTTCAATTGTAAAGCATGTTGAGTTGCAAATTCTTTATGAAAGGTGCTATATAAATACAGTTTATTATTATTATTATTATTATTATTATTATTATTATTATTATTATTACTACTTACACCTACAACATAGGGTTGTGTGAATCAGATCTGTCACCTCGACAACATCATGTTTATCTGAGTCACCAGGGAGTTAAAGTTGGGTCAATATGCTCTGATCGCTCTTATTTGCTTTTTTATTTACTTTAAGAATTTCCCTGGCATTCATTCTGCTGTTTTAATCTCTCTTGTCAGCTATTATCAAAGGACGCAGGTGACAGGAAACATTAAATAAAAATAAAATCTCTCAAAACCAAACTGCTAGAGTAATTTCCCTCTATACCGGTAGTTTAATAACAATGAAAACAATATAGACACTTCATGACTAATTTCCACTAATGTCCACATACCTCGCATAAAAAACTACAAGTAGAAAGACTGGATCTCTATGGCATACGCTGCACTTCCGTGCTGCTCTCACACCTGGTATAGCCACACACAAATAATGATTATTGTGGACGTGAGCATTGCAGCAGCCACTCTGCGAACAGCCCGCATATGTTAGGTGTTCAATGTAGCCTGCCCGTTGCAGTCGTTGCTCTCTGAGGGCTACAACAGGGGGATTGATGAGGATTACTATCCAGCACACACACACAGCACACACATGCACACATACACAGTGCAGCCTTCCGCCATGCTTGGTCAGGAAGTGAGAAAGAAAAAACTGCTTCCTGTTACATTCACTACATTTTACTTTCAACTTAAAAAGATGTCAAAAACATGCATTTTATCTACTGTATATTACTCTTTTTAGAAAATAAAAAACACTTCAAAGGTGGACTCGGGGATTCTGGAGAAAGATTGTTGATTTTTTTTAATGAACATCAAAAAACACACATTCCCTTTCAGTGCTATAGGGTGCAACCTCAGAATTTCTGTCCCCCAAATTGTATATAAATGAACTTCAATTGATGAAATATTCCTCATTACAATAACATTACAAATAAAACTATTACAATGCGAAGCATTGTTATTGTGATCATCAAGATATAGACAGTATGTTAGTTTCAGTAATGACAAATTATATATGCAAATGATTTAACCACATGTGCTAATACACAGGTATTTTAACAGACCCACCAGGTCTAGGCTATCTGTCACGCCCCAGAAAAGGGGTATCGACCACAGATTAGACACGGATCAAAATTCCTACTATATCAATACAACTGATGCACCATGTACTGTACGTTGAACAAATGTCAGTTCAAACTTCATGTATGTTTCACATATTCTCAATTCACACAGCCAAATGGAGTACCTGATAGGACAGAGGACTGGGAGACTTTGAGGCAGAGGATTCACTGGCCAAGGACCACTCAAATCTTTCCCTCAGCTAAGAAGAATGCCGCTGTAAATGACGTTCATCCCGCCAGGCTATAACAGACATCTGCAGTATCCTGGCAGATAAAGCCTGCTGTTCCCTATAGTACCGTACAAGCTGACACCACCATCTGTGCATTAATGTGTGTGTGAATGGGTGAATGTGAGGCAATCATGTACAGCACATCGCTTCGAGTGGCCGGAAGGTTAGGAAAGCGCTATATAAACGCAGTCCATTTACCATTACACACTCCCATTGCTGTGAAAGTCACTGCTGCGCCTCATTTCATTTGCTAGAGTGTCATTTCAGCATCCTCTGTTCAATTGGAGGCATATCCCAATTTGCAGTAGATTAGGCCATACACGTCACATCAAGCCTAGTCTGACATGCCAAATAATCCAGTTCCCTGTGACGTCTGCCAGCCAAGGACGGGTTAAGATGAAGTTCTGGGTGAACTTTTGGGATCCTCTGGTCCCTGGATATGATTGGTTGCCTGCACAAACTACTAAGTGCCCCATCAGAAAATGCTCAGATATGTGAACGGAAACTCGTTCCATCAACATCCAGTCGATTGGCGATGTATTCTCAAATGATTCTGGATCAAGCCCTGACTCCTTTATACTAGTCATTTCTCAGTCTTCCTGCAGGGGGATCGCCCTGCAGGTGGACGGAGGAGGTGGTGTTGCAAATGTGCAAAAAACAGCAAATTAATATACAGATTCTGTAGCATTCATATGTTTCTTATATCTTTGTTGCAGGTGATAATATGAAATATGGTCTGTAAGTTGTATATGGGTGTGCATCTGTCTGTACTGTATAGCTGCATTAACGAGGCTGCACAAAAGCTTCAAATGACAGACGTTGCGATTTATTTCACATGGAAATAAGTTGACCAAATGAGGTCGGCCTAGTCATGCCTGAATTCTTTGTCTGAACTACTGCTGCTACTTTTGAGACCGACACACACACACACACAAGATGAATGCCTCATTCATACTATGTATGTTTGACCATCCTGAATCTATAATGGTTAGTCAAAAAAAAAAAAAAAAAAATCATAAACCATTAACTTACTGTAGCTGCACATGCAGCTGTTCCAGGTCCTGACATCATTATGAAAGCATTCAGCCGGTGGTGAAATATACCCAGTTTCCTGAAATAACATTTTGACGATGACCTCTTGTTTGAAAGGTTTTCTTAGCCAGCTAGCTATCTATTCTTCACTCTGCAAGGGGACTATGTTAGGCTAGACAGTCACATTCTAGTTATAATTCCTGGATAGAAATTGTAATGAAGGAATAATAATGGTTTGTAGTTACTGACAGTTGCCTAATATGTGTTGACTAAAATAGAAGTGGTATTTCAAGATACAATATCATTTTGACTATTTCACACACCCGCACTTTACTACTTTCTACTCAACAGGCACTGCATGTTGTAAGAAAAAAAAACAATTTGCAGTTTCATTAAAAACATTGAATTGTTTTCCTTGTTTTTAATTCATCTTTGAGATTTGTCCATAGCTATATAAGCTACCTTTTGTCAAGTTAATAGCTTTCACAATTGTCCTACTCTCCATGAATAGTGAATATTTAACTTATACTGTTTTTTTTTCTTCTTCAATTGCTAATAAGCATCGGCCAATACTTTACGCTACTTTTTCCAAACTATTCTTACAGTAAGCATTACCAACATAGAATAGCCAGTTATCTCACCTCCAAAACTCACTCAAACAACCAAAACACTTCATGCATGTCTCAAGACCAGCTTGTTCAAAGCTGGAGCTGGGCTTCAATAGGCTCCTATGACAGATACTAGTACAATATGCAGCCAGCACAAATATTTGCATTATTGACAACAGGACAATTAAACATATCAATTTGTGTCCTGACCGGAAGCTGAACTTGACAAAATTATGACTCTATTCTACTAAGCTTTTCTATATAAATCAAACCAATCTAGTTATTGAATAAATACAAGACATTGCCATCATTAGGTTTTCAAAGACACAGTTGGAAACACTGTGATAGTTTCTGAAAAATGTGCTGGAAATATATAGTACTAGAGCTACGTTGTAGCATCAATAATATCAAAATAACAAAACAAGTTAGTTTTGATAAATAGTAAACAGTCTAAGTAAGACTAAAACAAATGTATTGTTGTATTTCTTCAATATTCCTGCTTGTCATGTGGTTAATATTATTTATATATCCATCAAACAGACACATTTAGTGTTGTATGTACTAAACACCCAATCACGTATGCGCAGGCAGACATAGTGGAACATGTAATACAGAAATGCACATTTAACACTTTATGCACATGAATTGCAGAATGAAGAATGTTATCAGATCTTCCTACGCAGCCAAGAAAGAGAGAAAGGTGATAGAGAATGGGATAAAAGGGGAAAAAACAAGACAGGAAGTGGAACAGAATTTCAACATTAACTCAGAAAATAGGGCAATTTCAAAATCGATTAAAGAACACATGAAAGCTTGAGCCTTCAGTTCTCCACCCTGTCCACTAACAGATGCGTCAACTCTCCCATCCTCGAACTCTCACCCTCATCTATCCTTGACTTCCGACTGTTTCAACTCTGTCTTTCTCATTTACTTTCTTCTTCTCTGGAGGGCATTTCGGGGCCTCTGAGCTTACGGTGCCAGTCTTAGAACTGTCTCAGTCTGTGGAGAGAGCCAGATGAAGGTGAACGTATATTTGAATAACAATTCAATAGGTACCGGACACTTGGAAGTTTTTCAAACATTTGGTGTCATCTAAGGTATGGCGGATCCCACACTAATGGTGATGTGGAAAAGACCACTTTAGTTTCCATGTTGATTTTTGAAGTTTCGGCGGGTTTTGTAATGTTGAAGAGACATTCCTAGATTTGTATCTGGAATTCCAATTAAAAACCACCATTATAAAAACTGGACAGTTGTCCAGTTGTCCAGTGGCTCACACATAAACAGTGAACATCATGAGAAATGTAAGGATCTGGAGGTACAAACATTTAATGTAGAACTGTAAGGAACCTTAAGAGGGACAAGAGAAAATGGATGATTGGGAAAATGTATGATTTGTGGGACAAAGCTTTTCATTGAAGAGAAAAGCTATTTTCTGACAAAGAAAATGCAAATAAATATGTCTTTGAATTACATGGAAATGCTTGGATGGTTTTCATGAGGTATTTACTAGCTAGCCAGGGGAAAATGAGGTTATTGGGCCACAGGTCATCCAGGAGTCATTTAACCCAGAAGTACAGTTTTAATTTAACATACTCTTACACATTTTAATGGATTACCTACTAATGGAAGATGGTGATACATTTAATTTGTTTGATAAATCTTTTTGTGTACATGCACTCTCACACGCGCAATACAGAGTGAGCCAAAGTAATTCTGTACCATTACTAAAGATTAATAGGGCTTTTAATATAGTCATTAAACTCCAGTGTGATATATGGATGACAGTTCTCAGCTGAGAGAGTGCGATATTCTTTTATGGAATATTCTGTGGCTTTGGGGGCTTCAAAATTATAGTCATTGGTGCTATCAAGAGCTAATAACATCCTTTGGCATTTACACCTCACTGGTTTCCAAACACTGAGTACTTAGCTTTCTGGCACTATGGCAACTTAGCTGTTTATTTTTAATAATTGTTTTAAATATTTTTTGTGTTTCATTATCACAT
>JAODUG010005530.1:0-29171 GCA_027564795.1 Aphredoderus sayanus | reverse complement strand
ACACACTCACACACACACACACACACACACACACACACACACACACACACACACACACACACACACACACACACATATACAATTAAAAAACAACAACATATGAAGGTAGGTACTTTTCCTTCCTCCCTCTCCCGTAGAGATCAAACAAGGCCATGAGGGAGAAGTTAAAATTATGGCCCTTCTGCAACCATCCAAACAGTCAGCATTACAGAGGAGCTATGTCATGAGTCAGTGGTGGGTCACCTGCAGTGACCTCATGCGAAGGCTGTCTCACACGAAAAAACAGGAAGGGCTACTGCTGCAGTTAGCATCACACCATGCCAAGCACACTGCTTTCATGTCCCCACTATGACCTCCACTATACCCTTAAAAGAAGGTAGCAAAAGGGAGAAACAGGTTTTGGACTTCGCTTGAATGCTATGGTGTAGTATGTAAGATATATGTAGGTGCAGGAGTACTGTATAGTTCTGTTACACTATTTCATAAGTACGTTTGTGGTAGTATGCATACTGTATAGAATACCTGCAGAAAGAAGCTTGTGGGAAAATGACATTACATACACTGTACATTGAAAATGATCTCTTCGGTAAATATTATCTTGGGCAGGAGTAGCATGCTTTAATTTAAACAAGGATAATATATTTGATGATACATTCTACCACCAAGCTCAGGAATGGCGTCTGCTCCTGACGTTGGAGACATAGGCCTTGTTTGGATTTCCTTGCAGAATTCCTCTGCGGCCTGTCATCTTCCTCAAGTTTCCTCTGTGGTTCTGTACTCAGTTAAAACCAAGAAACCAAAGCTGTTTTTCCTCACAGTTGTCCATCTCCTTCCATTCAATCTCAACCATTTCAAATGCCTCACTTGCACAGAAAGCAATTAGTGTAATGATACAGAAGATCATCAGAGAAAATACCTAAAATAGCACTATGGGAAAAACTGAATTTCTCTACTATACATTACATCTCAATTGTGTAAACTCACCATTCTTCAGTATTTTGTGTTGTTGTGCAATGAGACCTCACAAACAAACAATCAATGCACACCTGGACTAGCCAAACACACACACACACACACACACACACACACACGCACACACACACAAACACAGACACACACAGACACACATTTCACTGATGCATGGCATAAACAGGCACAAGCATAAAGCAGGCTCTCAGCACCATATAACTACCCAACCAAGACACTCAGTTGGACCACAGGGGACCGCACCCAGTGCCTAACTGCCAGGAATGCGTCTCTCACAGGGCATGTAAAATGTTGGCAACTTAGAAGTACCAGCTCATTAGTCCAAGTGAATGTTGAGGTGAGGGTTGGGGGTTATCACCTGCCAAGCCTGGCATCAGCATCAAAGCCCCTGCCCAGGGGAAACAGGCACTCTCTAATAATGGAGCGACATCATTTAAGATCAATCTGTGTGGAATTAAAAGAAATGTACGTACACGTGCACGGACATCTACACAAACAGGTGCGTAAATAAGTAAACAAAACTGCACACCCACGCACACAAAGTGTATACTTTCATAAGAGTTATAATACATTTTGGGCTGGCAAAGAAAATAATTAAACAAAGATTATTGTTGATGTATATAATTCATAAACTAACTAGAAAGACTATTACAATACATGCAGTCTTGTGTGAAAGATGAAACACTGCATGTACTGTACAATATTTTCGATGGTACGGTATGTTTGAAAATACTTTTCAATGATAGTACGATGGTGTCCATATGTCAATTACTGATACCTTTCAGCTATTTTCAGTACAGCAGGATAGTCATTTCAAACACAACATTCACAAGAATGTGTAAAATCAAGGTCAGACAGAATACAGTACATACAATAATTAAGGTAAATTGTAGACACATATGATATATACTGTATATATAAAACAAATCTCCAGTTTTGCTCTTTTGCTTTGAATCACATTTGTGGGTGAATTCCAACATTAATTGAATAAACATGTTGTAGTTTTTGATAAATTATTGATGACGCAAACAAATCTAGGCGATAGTTCTAGGGTTCATCTGACCTCTCAGAAATTCACTTTTACATTTTACAATTTTACATTTCTTTATACTGTATGTGTGTAGAGAAACCAATTTCTGTTGTGTGTTGGTTCTATAGCTATATATATATATATATATATATATGTATGAATAATGTGTAAGAATATACTATAGAAGGAATTATACTGTATGAGGTTGTACAGATCAAAACTTTTGGATCATGGTAGAGATCCTGCTGCCATCTAGTGTACATAGTCATAAACTGCTGAATAAACCACTAAGGCCTAAAATCTCCATAAACTCAAGAGTTATCAATATATATGAATAAAATCAGTACTCCACTTCTAAATTGATTATCAAGTAGAAGAAACATTTAAGAGGTGATAACTGTTGCTGCTTGTAGTACATTCTGATCTGTACATTGACTACTGTAATGCCACTGGGGACAGCAGTAGAACATTTGCCTTAAAATTTAATTTCCTATGCTATCAGCTATAGCACCTTTGGCTGTCGCCACAATGTCTCCTGTTTTCCTGAGGTAAAATACACTACCTTGATATTCCCCAAGAAGGTGTGGACGGATGAAGAGCTCAAGCGACTGAAAACGTCTTGTCGTGGCATTGCCTGCATTCCTGAGCCTGGCTCCTGTTGGCCTGAAGACTATTAATACAGCAGTGGCAGGGGCCCATTATAGCCTACAGGGGAGAACCAACCAACACCCCTAGCATAATGTCCACTGTGTTTGATGGGATCTACTGTACATAAGACCAGATAGAATCCTTCACACAATGAATATTGAATCACTCTGGTCTCTATCCTGATGTCCTTGAGTACAATTCAAGGTTTAATGAAAGAGGTCTAGCAACAATAACACACGTTGACTGATCCAAACACACAAACATCACCTCCAAATCAATAAAGATATGAAGTACACAGAAACAGCTGTGTTAGAAAATGGAATTCAAGGTAAATGTAAACAGCAAGGATGTCGACAGAGCTTAGGTTGACACACATCTAGAAACAAGAGAGGAGTGTATTTTTAGTTTAGCAATTGCCTGGTGTTCGAATGCAGACCTCTCAGATGCAATAGTAGTCCACTCTACAAAATAAATCCCTGACCTGACAGTGCCTCCTGTCCAGCTGGCAAAGGTACTGATTGGCAAATCTGCTTACATACAGTGGAAGTCCCCTAATAGCAGGTGTTATAAGAGGGAAGGTGTCAATACTGCAGCTCTCACCTCCCTGCTACACAGTCCTGTTTCACCTTATCTGTAGAAGCAGGGCCAGCAAGCCTATCACTTACTGCGGGGTCTGCTCAATATCATTAACACTAGGATGGATGCCATTGCATTTTGGGAGTATTGAGTGAAGACTCAAAGGTCATTTATCCTCTTGGAATGTATTGCAAACTGCTGGGTAAAAAAGAAAGAATTGTCCTTCAGAAAGGCTTCCCTAAAATGATGAGTTGTGGCCACACATACACATGCATGTGACACACACACACACACATACACACACACACACACACACACCACACTTTCTTTCTCTCAACTACACCCCGACACAGTCAGGCACAGACACATACAGTATATGCTGGAGTAAACATAACAATCCCATCAAATCCATTAAATATGTCCAATAATTACAAATACAGTAAAAACATTTTATAAGTACCGGTAATACACAATTTTCTATAAGCACAGATTGTGATTCAACTCACAAACACACAGAGACAGAAGCACAACACTTGACTTCAATAAATCAAGGAACCATCCATTACCTTTTAAAACACTGAATGGAATTAGGTTTAAACTCAGAAACTGTTAGGTCAGTAGCGCCCACCATGTTGATGTATGCTTGTGGATCCAAGAACCAAAACTTACTTCATGGACACTCTGCTGCTGGCAACAGCACACTCTGTCCTTTCTGGTGAAATTACTGTTTAGCTAAGCATTCAGGACCTATGCCCCCTATAGGTGGACTAGGTTATTACCTAGGTCTTCACTCATGTTCTAGTAGGGCCTCAGAGATCCTTGAATAAAATCATCAGGAAAATAAGTATTATGTTCTTATTGTGCTAACTGACTTCCGGGGGGCCTTCCTATGTGACACTCACATGGTTAGCATTCAAAGGTTGCCTAGAGCAGTGTTTCCCAACCCTGGTCCTGGAGTGTTCTGAGCACTGGCCTACAGCCGCCTGCATATTAGAAGCAGCCCTGTGCTCAGCATATGTGTATGTATTGTAGAATTCTGTTACATTGTGTTCAGTAGCACAGTACTAATCAGCATTAATCTGCACCGGGGCCGACCTTACCTGACCAGTGGTAGGGGGTTTCCTGTGACTCTGCACTCTAAGCGAATGGGGCTTCCTTCTGCGACTTCCTGACTCTTCAGCTTCTGGAGGAAGCGAGGGGGAGACAGAGGTCCAGACATGACCCGATCTCTGACCTGTTGGTACCCGAGGAACCCTGTCCCTGCCTTTGAGCCGCTATGCTGGGAGCCCATGGCTGGCGGGCGCTCTTTGTCTTCCCCCTGCTGCAGGCTGGCAGGCGGAGTGGGCAAAGACGCAGAGCCCTGAGGTGCCGGCCGCTGGCTGTTAGGAGACAGGTAGCCACTGTCAGGAGAGGAGGAGTCACCCTCCCCTTGCTGCTCCACGCGACCAGAACTTTTGAAGATGGAAGAGAGCTCCTCAATAAAAGTGGCGGCCCGGCTACAGAACTCTGTGGATGAGGCGGACCGCTCATTCAGCTCCAAACCTTCATGAACCAGCCTGGGTCTGTCCTGCTTATAAACTGGGGTAATGGTCTTGTGGCAGACAAACTTTTCACATGGAGTTTCACTGGAGGTCTCAGGTGGCCTGGCACTGTGGCCCGAGAAGACTAGGGCACTGTTATCCTGGCATTGAGCTTTGGTCTGGTGTTGAACATTAGGACTATTGGTCAGGTGTTCAGTGGTCATCGGGGGCACAGAGGAGGGAGGAGTGGAGGGAAGGGAATGGAGAACCTGCTCCTCGGGTGTGCGACTGGGTGGCTCTGGATCTCCAGATTCGCATGTATCGCCACCGAAGGCCTCCCGAGCCAGGTCCAGGCTACGGTTAATTTCCTCTGCACTGAGGAAGGCAGTAAGGTCGGCAAAGTCCCCATCTCCAGAATCCAGCTCTGCCATGGAGTCCAGGTTGAGGTCGCCAGCAGAGGACGCCTCAGAAAACACCCCCCCATCCCCTTCCGGAATCCTGCCCCCGACAGGGTCCTTCTGCAGCAGAGAGATGGGGAGTGGCTGGTTCCAACTCCCGTCCTGCATCCTGAAACAGAACAGCACCGGTGCTGAGATACAATTACACACATAGGCATATCTTTGAGGTTAGGTTTTACACCTGAGAGAGCATTGAGGTACATATCAACCAGCCACAACTGAAGATATTATTCACATCTAATGGGTCCCTTTAAAGCTGCAGACATACAAATGTGGCAAAATGACTCAGGCTGGTATTTTCAAGACACAGTTGGTGGGTATTAGCAAGGGCCTTTAGGGGGCTATTGTGGACATGACATGCATTTCTCATTAGTCCTGCCTCTATTTTCACTCCATTTACCTTGTCACTTGCTTTTATTATTTCTTAGTCATACCGGTTTTGCTACAAATAGAATATAAAGGAATAGCATTTTTATACTGTTCTGAATGTATATTATAAGAGAATCTTGAATTAACTTGACCATTTTTTTGTATAATATGACTGATTTTGTGACAGCTTTATCATTTAACAGGTAAATAATATTCTAAATTATGATTATTAGGCACAAGAATCCTGAGAGCATTATATTCTAATTTTAACATTAGAGTACATTACTGTATATCTGACTGATGCTGAGAATATGAAATACTTTAACAGAAATACAAACAATTTCTTTATGACTGTGATAGGTGTGTATGTTAATATAGAGAGGAGAAAGTGTGACACCTATGGCGTACTGAAGACCAGCTGTTATTTTTAATCCCCAGGGCTATGTTTCACAGAAAGCAGTTCAACCCCACCCTCAGCACTGGAGAGGAGATTTAGACTGATGCAGAACACACGTACAGTAGAGCACTCATAGGCATTATGGGACACACACACACACACACACACACACACACACACACACACACACACACACACACACACACACACACACACACACACATACTGTAGGCTAGAGGAATTACAGAGATACTGTATGAAATCCTTCTCCTTGAAGAGTAAAGCAATGTCAATAATAAGGAATACGGTACATTAAATATTACTGAGTAATGTTTATGCTATTATTACTGGTTGACTAGATATCTATTCTGTCATTTGGTCACTCTCTTAATAATTACATTTGGCTGGCAACATCTTATATTTGCATGTGTTCATCAGTTAAACTTATTAATAAAAACAGAATAGTTATCATACTGAATGATAAACTGATGAAAAAACACAAACTAAAATGGTTTATTCAAAGATCAGATTCACACACATACTGTAGGCTAATGTGAAAAATACAGAACATGACAACATCTAAAATACCATAATGTTGTCATGCCATGTTGTTTATTAAGACTTAGGCTTTAGGTAGTTTTTAGCTAAATGCTTTTGGTCATATTTTGTCATTACAGTTTATCATTGTTAGAAATCAAACAAAACAAACCAAGTAATAATATATCATTGATGTTATAGAGCAGCAAAGCCTACCTTAAATGGTATTAGATGAGTCCAAATGCTTCAGTTTGATCTGATGATTCCAGGTTTATTGTGTTTATTATCTGCGTCTCTTTCCAGAAGAGCTGCCTTTTTGGTCGGGCAATAAGCAGGAGTACTGAGGTTCCAACTGTGTGGTGCCTCGGTGGTGGCCTGCTGTCCCATCTGTCCCAGGCTCACTGCTCACTGTGTGGGTCTATATTTGGCCTCTGGCTCAGGTTTCACAGCCAGAATACTGAAGGAAAGAGGGAGAGGGCAGGGGGTCCAGAAGTATAGGCGACAGGGAGACAAATCAACATATCTATATCAACCTACCTAGGGAAAATAAATATTTTCCAGTAATATATACAGACGTCAGTAATGATAAAGATCACTGTATAGGTTGTATAGTATATTGAGTGCAGCAAGTACAACCAATAGATTTGGGCATCATGCAATATTAAAAAGCTCCACCTGCACTGCACCTGCACAATGTGCATCTGTCACTATACGTTTGGAGATGAGCTAGACATTAGACAAGTGCTTTGCCAATGGAATAGTTTTGTCTTGACTTTTCATGATCTAATGCAAACAATAACAAGGAGCTTGACATCACAGTTGCTGATTAGACCCTAGGTTAGAACAGGTGAGCTGACTCTATGACCGCTATAGGACTTTTATGACCCATTGCTGGGTGGTATAGTATCCCATGTATATATGAAACAGAAAGGTGACTTACAGGGAATATGACTTTCTCACATACATAAAATAAGTAGTTTTTTTATTACAGGAAAAATGTAAAAAAAATATAAATATATAAATAATATGCTGCGTGTTGAGAACACTTGAGCTCACCAGTAGCCTTCTTAAGGACGGACTCGTTCCAGTGTCTCTCTTTGTGCTCATTACACTTTATCAATTACATTACGCTCTATCATTCACACATCCAAACATTCGCAATAACTGTCCAGATTTGAAACACTCATATATTGTTGGTCAATAGGCTGTTTTTTTAAATATAATATAATATAATAATAATAATAATAATAATAATAATAATAATAATAATAATAATAATAATAATAATAAACTTTATTTTATAGCACCTTTCATACATAATGTGCAACTCAATGTGCTTTACAGTTAAAAACAAAGGATGAAGGGAACAAATTAAATTAAACAAAAAGAAATAAGAAACAACAGAATACAAGGGAAAAGCAATGAAAATAATAAAATCCATTCCCTAGAGGCAGATTTGCTGTATCCCTCTAACTACCTTGGCCACTATTAATGAACTCTGCACCTGCCCTAGCCACATTGCATTTTAAGTGAATAAAAGTGCCTATATAGTCAGCTGAACCCATTTGTTATGATCTATGTTATCAACCTTGAACAATACCTAGGCTATACACACAAACATCTATGGTTGAATAAATTATTCTCCATCCCGCTTCCTATTTGACAGCCTACACAATTATGAGACAGACATACTGAAAAGTTACTAGGTTAGAGGGCATAGACAGCCTCTGGAGTGGACCATGAAGCCATCGGCTATTTCTATGCCACTATCAAACTTGCTATTTTGGTTTTAGCAATCTACAGATTACAGTTTAGTGCTAGTGACAAGTTGATGAGGAGCAACTCTTACTCTATTAATGTGCACAAGCACAAATGCCCGTGTGCACATTACCAGAGACCATAGTAGAATAGCAGAGGAGCAGCATTGCAGTTTAATTATACAACATATGCGTCATAGGGACTACTATCTGAGTCCAACACTAGTTACATATTGAAATACACTTCTGCATACCCTGACTTGAACACTGTTGGCTATTCTCATCACCTCAACTTGTCAAAACCATACAACTATATATAAACACCTGATTTTCTGGCCCAGAAATTAAAATCCTTTAAAGCCATTAGGAAATTAGGCAAGCCACGTCTCAGACATGTAAACACGTTTTTGCCTTTGACACAATGAACCTGTCAAAGCGAAATAAAGTTTCATATATTTCATTGTGCATTTAGCTCACGGAGTAAGTTTGTCTTTTGATGTTTTCCGTTGTTTCACGTTGATTGGTGCAGAGGAAAAGATGGCGCTGTCCGCGGAATTGTAAAAACATGTAGCATCCTGTAGCACCCTATAGAAAAGGATGAATATTGTTCGTATTTAGTTGGACAAAAATAATTTAAGGGCTGTTCACGTATTGTAGTGCGCTCTCATAACCCAGCACTGTAAAGTAAGTAATCTCTTCGTGTAAAACAAACGCTTAACGAATCTGTCAGGAATAGTATTACCAACCCAGTTTAGCTCCAATACAATCACAATTAGGTTTTATTTTAATTTATTGTAGTTACAGTTAGTTGTCAGGACATGATTATAGTTATACCACTGATTGTGATTTATCATAGGAACCTCGAATAGACCGTAAGACCTTCCATGACATGCATGTACTGTATTGCCTCCTCAAGTTACAAATCAGTAACAGTCTAGCAATTGTGTGCAATTGGCTGCATCTGCTAACTGCAGAGGCAGGCATTTGCTAATGTTATGTTCCTTTCTGAAAACTTCCAGCCTGAAATATGCCTGCCTTCCGTCAAGTAGGGGAGAAGCAGCTTCCAAACCCTGTGCAATGTATGGCATGGTCTCCCAAAAGGGACCTAATTGCCCTTGCCAACACGTCAGGAGAGGTATGCTAAAAACAATCGGCTTTTCAGAAGGCATGTTTATATACTTTATCATAATTTAATAACTTTGTAAGCTTCTGTGTCTTTATGTAGCTGCTGCTACATCGCTTGACAAATTTTCAACGTGTTTGGATATTACCACCCAATGAGTACACTGGCAAGGAGATCACTGCACTAGCATGGAGACCTGATGGCAAAAGTCAGACATTTAAGAAAAACTGTCATTAATTCTTAATTACAACTTTTGAGTAGAATTTGAAAGTTTTCCATATTCTATTTATTCATGAATAGTGTTCTCTGTGTACTCCACAGTCCTGGCCTTCAGCCTTGGAGACACCAAGCAGGTGGTGTTATGTGATGTTGAGAAGGCAGAGATCCTCCACCTCTTTCCAGTGGAGGACCCTGTATCCTGCATGCACTGGATGGAGGTGCTAGAGGAGAGCAGGTATGCATCGTAATTCATAGGCATGAGGTCCGTTTCATTTACTATTACCAGCTGGGATTCAGGAAAAGACTAAGATTGCCTTTATTTCAGTGTCCTCAGCTCGTTCTACAGCTCTGAAGATGAATCTAAACTTTTCCTTCCAAAGTTGCCAACACTGCCTAAAAGGTATATTAACATTTTGTTACATCCAGTGTTTCTGTTTTCTAGCATTGATTTGATTGAATTACTTATTTAAGTATGAATACTTCTGTTGTTTCCCCAGCTATAGTACAACTTCAAAAATATTCAGGTAGGTAAAACGTATTTTTAATTTACACTGTATCAGTTTTCCGTTTGTTTTTCATTGTATCTGAATCAATGTGCTTTATTCCATGTTACAGTGAGGAGAAATCTGATGAGATACTGAACCTCCTGGGTGAAGTCAGGTAAATGCTAAATAACAAAATGGTAAATAATGTGTTGGGTTTACCCCATTCTGCTAGACATAATTTACATCATTTTAATAATGCAGTTATTAATGCTATCAATATCTTTACACCTTTTTTTCCCCTGCAGACTGAACATCCTCCTCCTAGGAGGAGGTGGTACCTTCATAGAGCTTTACGCCTACGGAATGTACAAGATTTCCACTATAACTGAGGTATAGATTAATATTCATTACAGTTGTTTGCTATTGCCAGTCCCCAACGATTCCCTATTTATGTGATCTTGTAGCTGTTTCCATTGCTGCCATTCTTCTCTAAAGGTTCCTGGAACTTGTCGCAGCCTGTGCCTCTCCAGTGATCTTAAGTCACTGTCTGTCATCACAGAGATCAGGTCTGTTGATAATGATCCAGAGATCTGCTACATTCAGGTAAGATGGGCAATATTTGAAGTATGAATTGTATTTCATTATTTTGTACTTTGATGAGGACAAGATTGTGGTCTTGCTGGAAAGTACTGATTTATTCCCGGGATGGCCCTACTTGTAAAGGTCCATGAGCAATAAAGTTAAACCCTACCTGCTCCAGAATCCATATGTGTATTCCCTGTAGCTCGCTTTTGACAAAAGCATGTGCTAAGTCAGGGGCTTTCAAAGTGTGGGTCGAAATCCCCACAATCTATTTATAAATATATTTATTGCTAGTGTTCATGCTTGTTTATATATCCAAATGAAAACCACTGTACTAAAACAAGTTGTAGATCATGCTTTTGTTCTCCGTTTTATGATGATGTTCTTCCATCTCATACCTACCCAGCATGCCCTGCTCTTCTTGTCTTCCAGCTAGATACAGGCTTGTTGTCAGATTGTCTACCCGAAGTCACCAGGATGGCGCGGAAGTTCACCCACATCTCCACTCTGCTGCAGTACCTGCGGCTGTCCCTGACGTGCATGTGTGAGGCATGGGAGGACATCCTCATGCAGATGGATCTGCGACTCACCAAATTTGTCCAGGTCAAATGGGCACATCTAATTTCTATTTTTATTTTTTGGATCAGATCAACCTGCCTAAATGCCACTGAATTTTAACTCGGTGACTGTATGATTTGTTTTAGGAAAAGAACACAAGCACTCAGGTTCAAGATGAGTTTCTGGAGCTTTTGCTCTGGGGGCAGTCAAGGTGAGACAGAATAGCTGTAAATACATTTACCTTATCTTAACAACACTTTTGCCACTTTAACCTACACATTTCTATTTAGTTCCGTATAGGTGTTTTGTTGCTGTTTTATGCAGTTCTGAGAATATACTGTAGAGTAGGATGTACCAGAACACTCGCGTCTGGTTGGATTATTTTTATTTGTTAAGTGTTTTTAGTTTTTTTTATGAATGATTTTAGCAAACATTATAATTAGAGTTTTCCTTTAGCCCTGAACTGCAGGCCCTTCTCATGAACCAGCTGACTGTTAAGGTGAGCAACAAAGTTGTAACTAATAAAATGAAGACCCCTATTTCTTTTTCTAAGGATGGGGCTTTGCCGAATATCTAAATATCCAGTTTTGTATGTGGTTCTAACTTTAGGGGCTGAAGAAGCTTGGCCAGTCAATAGAGTCCTCTTACACCAGTATCCAGAAGCTTGTGATTAGCCACCTGCAGAGGTACAAATATCTCCTCTCTTAACATTTAGCTTTTACCAGAACCTGTATAAGTAACTCATTTATGACTTTTTTGTGCAGTGGGTCTGAAGCCCTATTATACCACCTCAGTGAGGTGAAAGGGATGTCTCTGTGGAAACAAAAGTTTCAGCCCCTGGGCCTGGACTCAGCTGCTATAGAAGGTATCATTGCATTCCACATGGTTTTTGCATTGGATGTTGCTGTGACTATCCATGCAAATATTGTGTATATGTGTTTTATTTATTTATTTTCTCCTCAGCTGCGATTACAGCTGTGGGTTCCTTCTCTCTAAAAGCCAATGAACTTCTACAGTGAGTTCCAGGATTTATTAATTGTTTAGTAGTAGAGTATCTCTTTTCTTTAACCTAGCATGAGTGTGCTGTGCTTCAGCTTTCGTTTAGACCCCTATGCATTGTATGACCCTGTTTTAATGTGTCCTCAGAGTAATTGACAAGAGCATGAAGAACTTCAAAGCCTTTTTTCGGTGGCTGTATGTGGGTAAGGGTTAGATCCTCTCATTGAAAAGTTATAAATGTATGCATGTGTTGAAGATACTTCATTCACACACACCTACCTGTGCTGTTAATTTACAATAAGTTACAGGTATAACGTGTAAGACTTCTAAATATCCAATTAAGCTGTTTTTGCTTTACAATGTGTTGCTTCCATCCAGCCATGTTAAGAATGTGTGAGGAGCATGTACCACCAGAACTGAATAAGGTGAGAGAACATGTCCTTAATTTATCTAGAATAGTGCTTTCTTATTCTGTCATTTTAAACTGTTGAGTTCTTATCTTAGATGACCCAGAAGGATATTTCCTTTGTAGCGGACTTCCTGTCCGAACATTTTAGTGAGGTAAGATCAACAGTGCTTAAATTAAGAAATATTTAAAGCAGAAACTTTATCCAAAGCTAAATGAATTTCCATTGTGATCTAACAGAACGAAGAGCTGTTTGATCGTAAAGGGAAGTACTTCAATGTAGAAAGAGTTGGTCAGGTGAGTGAATCAGAGTTTTGGATTTTACAGAACTATTATTGGTGAATGAGATCTCTTGCGTCATGACGTTCTGGTGCCATGTTAATGTGGATATGTGCAGTACTTGAAAGATGAGGATGAGGACCTGGTGTCGCCGCCAAACACTTATGGAAACCAGTGGCTGAGGTTTTTAAAAGAAAGCACAAATCTGAAAGGTGAACTATACATTCCATCTTCTCTGGAATATCTTTGTCAGAACTGTACAGTATACTACTGTAATATATCATGTCCAATTGAGCAATATTAAGCTTTGACAATTATTTGCTTGCTTGCATGGTGTAGCTGTGCTGAAAGGCTTTACAAATAGGGTAAACTTGAACCTCAGAAACTAAGATCCTAAGTACATAAAATTACTGTAATACTGTAGTTTGTGTTTGCAAGACTGCAAAAACTGTCTATTTCTTTGAGAAAATGGTTACAAAATCAACATGGTTGTCTAATGTATGTAGAAAGCCCTTTGCTGTTCCCCTCATATCCCCAAAAGTCTCTGCACTTTGTCAAAAGGATGATGGAGAGTGTGATCGAGTTGTGTCTACAAAAGCCTTCAGTAAGAAACATTTAGTTATCTTTAGAATTCCCTCATACAGTTAAGCTGCAAATGCATGCATACAGCATAAATCTTTATGTGATTATATAACTGTTTTTCATACAGGTGTCTTGTTTTTGCAAAAGTAAACATTAACATTCTCATTTAATCATCATGATAACTGTGCATGATTAAAATTCAAATGTGTTTATAGAATTGAAATTCTATAACACAATTACTTGTTTGATGTTTAATTAATCCCAAATGTATATACATTTGTTTCCAGGAAGTCATTGGCAAGTCTGTAAAACAGGCTGTATTTCTGCCCCTCTACACTGTGCCAGAAAGGTATTAATCCTTATATTGGGTTGTTTGTTGTTTATAAAGTTTTTATTGAACTTTGTTTTATTTTTTCTTTCCAGCCCTGAAAATATTCCACGACTTTTTGAACTTCCATCATTGTACGTGAAACATAGCTTTTTAACCTCATTTTGGGATTGGGAAAATTGGACGGTGATGTGGTAATATTTGTTTTGATATGCTGCCACACAGATGGAATGATAAGAAGTCCAGTATGCACTTTGCTGCTTTTTGCATGCCTGAGATTTCACCCTGCAAGCTGTACCTCTTACGGAGAGGGACGGACCCATACAGGTAGGTGTATGGGTTTGTTTAGTTGTTTTTGTGTTCTTGTCTCTGTCAATGTATGTTTCCAGTATATTGATAATGTTCTGTTCACACAGAGACATCCCCAACAGTCTCATGGCACTTGACCTACGCAATGTTCTTGGCCATCATGTTGAAGATGAGACGAAGAAGGACCAGTGAGTACCTGTCTTGTCATTCCCGCCTGAAGTATTTAGTATTGTTATGTTCTCGATTATGGTATAGCATCCCAGATCTACGTTCAGCTCCAGCTTGGCTGTTTTTAATTTGAAACACACCAGTTGTGAGTGGCTGTAGGGGGAGAGGTAGAGGATGGCTTAATCTCTTTTTGATGGGGAATAGAGAGGAATGCTGGCTTCCAACCAAAAATGTTATTCCAGTTTTGAACCTAGTGTAGCTGTGACTTTCTTTAACACATACAAGTTTAGAACCCATTATTTGAGTGTGATCTTGCTTTGTAGGCATGAATATGTGTATCGTTGCCTGGACGCTCGTTTCTACGACGATGAGATACTAACTATGGTGCTGCAAGCGCCTAAAGAGGAGGAGGAGAACAGGGGCCATGTCCTGGCCCAGCTGCCACTGGGCTCTGTCCTCAGTTGTAACACTGAATTCAGCTGGGACCCTACTCTTAGGTGTGTGTTATTTATCTTTTGTACAACTTGTTGTTATGTAGCAAAGGGACTATATTTCAGGTTGACAGTTAACATTGGCTCTGCTGCATCTACGCATCTATGCATCTACGCCACTAGATGGCAGTATTAACTATGTAAACCCCTCTTTAATGGATGAAAGGTTGTTGCACCTTTTTAAAAGTAACATATTTTCAACATGAGAGATAGAATTTTCATGTCATCTGTATTAGGCAGACATGAAGTTTACATGTCTATAAACAATAAACAAACAATTGTATACAATATTTTATGTATTCGTATTAAATGACTAAGCACAGCCAAAGTGGAGGCATTGCTGTAATTCTGATATGATGACTTCATAGTATGTATACCAGTATGACTATTGTATACATATATACTGTACAAATGTTAGTCATTGGGTGTCCCACTATGTCACCAGGTTGGACCAGCAGAGTGGTGCTATCCCCTGCCAGAGCCTGGTGTTGGAGAATCAGTGGCGAGACTTGGAGAACATGAAGGCCCAATTTGTAGCTGTCAATGGGATTCGCAAAGTGGCCTGTGTGGTATGTCAGTGGTTCTGATTTTATTTCTTACGAGTCTGCATTCTACTCATTAATATAATTTCTGTTCTATTATGTTAACGTTGGCTCTTAGCAATGCATTTTAAAGTGCTTAATGACATGTTGATTTGCAATAGTTTGTTGCATAGTAATTAAGTTAACTCTTATTACTGCTGATGTCATTAATCTAACAGAAGTGTTTACCATGACTGTATGTCCTATTAAGCAAGTGATTAATGTAATTATTTGAAGTGTCTTTGGATAAAATACATCTGCTAAATGGTATAAATGTAATTTATAAAGATTTTATATGACTGTACTGTGTCATGTATGTTTTGGATAATTAAAGTTTGTGTAACCAGGTACCACATTTGATCAAACATAGGGATATTTAATGCTTACAAACTATGTCGGATTTCCCACTATGAATCATATAGTGAATTAATTTGGCATCATGTATCCTTTTTTATCTCAGCTGAGTGCAAACCTGAGGCACATCCGTGTATTTGAGATGGACGTGGAGGATGAGGAGGATGAGGAAGGGGGTGACTCGCAGAACGCCAGTGCTGACCAGGATGGACTGGATGCAGCAATGACCTCCCAGGCGGAGGGGGAGGGGGAGGGGCAGGGGGAGGAGATTGAAGCTGAAGGCAGCCAGCATGTGGAGAAAAACATAGCTCAGCATCTGGAAGCAAAGGACACCCTGAACCTCTCTTAAACTTAACATTTACAAATAAACATTATTTTGGCCCTTTTTGGTCAAAAATAATATCAGCTTCTTTATTGGTTGCAGAGGTATGTCTGGAATACATTACTTGTATACAATTCCAGAAATGTATGTGTATAAAAATAAATGTTTTTCAGATAACTTTTCCTTTTATTTCTTTATTTTTTTTATAGTTTTAGTTTAGCTAGTTTTAGAATTGTATTAAATGGCATTGGCAAATGTGTAATTGTTCCTGTATTTTATGAATGGCAGAATTGACTTGTAAATACAACTGGTTAAAAATAGTCACATTTTGTCAAATTCAAAATACACACATTAGTGCAAACGGGCTATAATTAACCGAAAGTGTTAACGTAATGCGATACAAATGTCCACTATGGTCGTTCAGCATGAAGAGAATGTGTGCGCGCAAGGTGTTGGTGACGTGCTCGTCCCCGATAGTGGACGTGGTGACGTACCTATCCGCCGCCTGTTGGTCTTTCACAGTTGGCAACAGGAATCGTAAAAATGGCCTCGACCCTACCCGTGTGTACGAATAATGAGAGATGACGATTTTGTGTTATTTAACTCAATGGAAAACCAAAGTGTATTCAGTAAACAAGTAGGTAATACATTAATCAAGGAAAACTACAAGACCATCAGCTGATAACCGACAACAATTAAACCCGCCACGCAGATTTTTTGTAGGGCCACTATGGAGGATATCAACTCAAATATCAACGCGGACTTAGAGGTGCGGAAGCTCCAGGACTTGGTAAAGAAACTCGAACAGCAGAACGAACAGCTTCGGAGCAGGTCTACGTTGTTGTCTTCGTCCGGAGCGATGTCAGCGAACCACCGACCCCTCAGTGCTGGATATGAGTCGTCTCTGTCAGCGGGGATGGCAACAGGGTTGGCCGGCTTTCCTGGGGTGGGGTTCGGAGGAACGGGTGGCTATGGTGGTCTTTTAGAGAACTCCCGTTGTTTGAGCCCCAGACTGTCTTACGATGGTATTAGTTTCAGGAGGGCTTATGAGGGCGAGGGGGCGTCTGCTGCCACCTCTATCTCGAGTTTAAACTCATTCTGTGGTGACAGTTTCGGTGGATTTAAAGATGAAGGGGAAACATCAATTCTAGATGAAGTGGAAATATTAGATCTCGAAGACATGGATTGTTTAAACGAGGACGAAGACAGCTGGTGAGTGGCAGGGCGTATAATTCTATATTAAGGGGAGATTTTACTGTACGGTAACGTAACTAACACACCTATACATATTCTCTGGTGACAGATGTGTGACGTTACGTTACTGTACCATTACCGTACAGTACTGTACTGTAGGCTACTGGTAAGTACCGTACCAGACAGCTGCTCGAGACATTAACTACCATCACAAGCGCCTGTTAACGTTTGGGAAATCTACTGTAGCCATTGGCAATTATTCCAGGAGCTTGTCAGCTGATGTGCACTACAGTACAGTACGTCAATGGCTGTTAGTGGAGATGTTGTGATTATGGTATCATGTGTGTCCAGCCAACTTATTTCACTGTTGAGATAGTCATTGCAGTCATTCAAAAATGGCCAGCCTTGACGCACAGCCTGGATACATATGTTCTATTGACCAAGGCCTCGTTGTTATTGCTGTGTCGCAGGCTTTGTCTCTGATGTCCCAGTCCCTGGTTGCTTGTTAAACAATTTGCTGTTATGATGTGGCAGTTTGTTTGGCTTGCCATGGTAGCAGTAGCAGGACATCAGTGCGCATGCATAGTCGATTTTAAAGGTGTTTGCTTGCCCAAAGCCAGTGGGACAACTGGCAGTCATGGTTACTTTCCTTTATTAGAATTCCCATACCAGTTGGCACACCATCCACCGAAGGCTAGAATGATGTCTGCAGCAGAAACAATTAAACGAAAACTTTATATTGCTATTATACTAAAGCATGCAATGTTTTCTCAATATACACACTAGTATAGTGGTTTTTTATGATAGCTTCTGAATGTATAGTTTGTTTTCATGGTAAGATGAATTAAATTGTTATCAATTGAAACCCCTGGAGCACAGGCAGGCTTAGTTATAGGAGGAGATAAGATAACTACACAGTTTCTTATCATTAGTTAGGACAACAATACATACAACACAGCATATTCATTGGAATGATGGCAGTGAATGAACATCAGCCTAATGATCAGCCATCTTCAGAGGTCAGAGTGTTTGCATGGTCTTACATGGCATTTAGTCTTTTTTTTGTAACCACAGCAATGGAAAAGCTAAATTACCACTACATCCATCATGAAGGATAGGCCATTCATTCTTATAAATGAGGGTGGAAGTCAGTGCAATCAAGCATGTAAAGGAAGCACAACTTATTAGACAGCTTTTTATTTACTTGCCTGCCTGACTAGTTAAATTCATTACACCACTCCCTGTTACCATCTGTCATGCCTTACAATCCAGTACTCCTCTCATACCATGGCTTTCTCCATGCATCTACTGTAGATTAGATAGACATTAGGATTACCTAGGCCTTGTAATTCCTAGTCCTTGTCATAGACTCCTGTAATCCCATCATAGTGTAAACAGGATTTAAACCACTGCCATGACCTCCTGTCCATTTACCATGGATGTGTTTCACAGTTAAATAAGTAACTTACTCATGAATCAAATTCTCTTAAAACATTCTGTTGTAATGTTGAAGCAGAAAGAGGATTATCTTGTATATTATGCACTTTATCAGATGTAGTCTAAGTGATAGTTTAACAAAATATTGGACTGGACAGTTGACTTTCACACCATTTCATGCCCTAGCAAATTGTAAAAGCCTCCATCTGTATTTGATTGTATTTGTCTGCCTAGGCATGTAATGTTGTTGCTGCTGCGGTCATGAAAGTTTTCCTATACAGCTGCTGACTCAGTCTTCTCTTCTCTCTTCTCTTCTCTTACTCACATACCAAATTAGGTTTCCATTTTACTATTTATAAACCAACTTTATAAATCAAAGCTAACAGAACCACTAAAGCAAAGTGCATGTTCAAAAGATGGCGCATTGAAAGTAAATTTCTGCACCACTGCAGGAAGAACTGAATGCAGCAGTGCTGCTGTATTGTGGATCGACCTAATATCCAGAGTGTATTGATTCTTTTGCTAGGTTAAATCTCAGAAAGAAGTCTGCTTTATCAAATGAAATGGACTTGACCTCAATTCTATTGTACCATAAATAACTTTCAAAAGTTTTCAGATGGTAGAACTTTCAACATGATCAATTTATAATAGAATGCATGGAATTCCCATGAAATCTATATAAGCCCCCCCATATGTTATGCTTTAAAATAGTTATCTTTGTACCAATAATATCCCAACAATAAACCTATCCTGTGGGGAAAACTGCACACTTGGCCAAACATTTACCTCCTCTAAAATATTTCCTCTTTTAAGTTAAAAGTTGTAACTGCTGGGTCACATCTATTGATTTTAATTGTCAGCGCATGGAGTTTATCGCATGCATACACTTTACACAATGGCATCCAGTGCAGCTGTCAGGCCGGTGTCCATGAGGCATGCTTTAATCTTTAATCGAGGAGGGAAATCACAATGTATTAAATCTGTTCATTCATTTAATAATTTTTACTCGCAAACCGGATTGAAGTTGCACATCATCTTTATTGATTTTTGACATTTCTGCTTTTACTGCAATAAAAAGACAGAACATTATAACAATTTATTCACAGTAATGTTTGACAACAACTGATACATTATTGTCATAAAAGCATTGTCTTTATACTCTGTTAGTGCTCAAACCTATTAGTCACCACTGAGCTGTAGGTGCCTTTGCCAAAGTTTTCAAGTTACCGTGGAGATGCATGTTTGCTTTTATTTTAATTGTGTATACACTTTTTTATGTTTGTTTTTCTAGGCTGTATGAGGCGAAGCTGAACAGCCCCCTGCAAAAAGCCTTAAGTCCAATAGTGTGGTGTCGAAAGGCTCTGGACCACCCAAGTCCTGACATGGAGTCAGCCAAACGCTCACTTATCCACAGGCTGGACCTTACCATGTCAGGTAAACAAAACCATTCTGACATGTATTTGTTTCCTTTTTCAGGATTTCTTACATTTTCTAACAAGGGATTACTCTTTTGCTGCTGTAGACCCTTGTGTTCCTTATCATTTCCATCACAAAGACCACAGTAATTGGATGTATGTTAACAGGGGGATTTCATTCCTTTTTTATGATAGTCTGCGTGAGTAATGATGAAAGTCGATCCTCAATTATAAATACAATTATTGCAAATCCTGGAACCATTTGTGAAAAATGCGTTGGCTGTGGTATTTGAAGGGTGAAACACATTATAAAACCTTACCATTCGGCCTACTATTTAGCACAATTCAGATTTTAGATACTGCATGTGTTGCTTGCTTCACTGCATTGGTGAAATGTAGAAATGTGTCGTGTGGCATTTTCTTTCCCATGTCTCTCTCTCTCTCTCTCTCTCTGTTTTCCGTTAACTGATGTTCAGATTGACGAGGTCCCAAAGGCCAATTGCTTTTTCTTTTCCAGTTCACATTCATACTGTCTGCTACCTTATCCTTTCACTTGCTTCTTTCTCTTCTTTCTCTCCCTGTCAGTTTCTCTCCATCAAATGAGCACAGTGAAGAAATCAGTGTGTGACTTTCCCTATGCTTTGTCCCTGGTTCTTCTTCTATGCCTACTGTGCATGTGTATCCCAATGTTAGACCGCCGCTAATTATAGTCACTCCTTTGGTGTGGAGGTCAGGCTTGATGCCTGCTAAAACGAATGGAGAGGTCAGTTCCATTTTTACAACGGTATGTCCATGTGACGGAATATTGAGCAACTGTCTGCAGAAGGTTGTTCACATACACAGATGATCTGCTTAACTCAAACGGTTGCACAACAACCGGTTTGAGTGGCACATCCACCAATGACCTTGTGATCACGGAACGTTATGACATTAACCATGAAACATTTAGTGCAGTGCAGTAAGAGAGGTCAAAACACAGGGTCTGGGGATGACCACATCTGTAAATTGTTGTTGGTGATGTCATCCCCATAGGTGTAAAAAGAGCGATGATGTCATCTATAATGGACTGTCATCACGTGATAAGTAATCGGCTCTCACCAGTCCGTGTTACATTGGCATCAATTCATCATGCAAAAACAAAAACAGCCTGTTACTCTGTGTCCCGTTCATTGTGGAGGGTGTAATAGCTTTTGGCTGTGACACCCAGATTCTGCATTATTTAGCCTAATGGCTGCTTGTAAATGAGCCTAAGGCGTTTCACCTGAACACAGAAGAGTTACGAAACAGAAGGAAGAACTATTCTGTGGTTAAAGTATGTGTTGCCTGTCCATTGCAGCACTGCTTAATTTGTGGTTAAGGTGTCAACATTTATCTTTAAGCCACTGATACCTGTTCTGACAGTGTAGTCACACAGTAGGCTATCTGAGGAGTTAAGAAATATCTTTGGTCCATTAACCTACTGTTGGGTTGTACTTTTTCCTTCCTCCCCCTATATTCACTGTCTTTCTGGTTCTCCTTCTTTTACAGTGAGATCTCTGTTGGCTGCTCTCATGTGAAATGCTTGGAGCTTTCCCTGTCTTGTAATACTTTTCACATCAGAGAGGGCTCAGTGCCAAGCATTGTCTTGTGTTTGTCATTGTGTTGCCTTCAATTCGGTGTTGACCTGCGTGAAGTTTCACGGCTGTGTGTTGTGACATCATTTGCTAGGAGAGGCTAGCAAATGATTGATCGGCCATGATGATATCGCAGTTAATTCAAATCAACGGTAAATAAACACTAACCAATGTCAGATAAGAACTGAACACAGCAGAACCTCCAGGAAATACCAACATGTTAATCTGTAGAACAATCTGTCATCTGCCCTGTTTATGATGTTAACGCTATGCAGTAACCCAGGGCAATGGGAAAGTAATATATTAGCCTGACTATATCTGCCTCATGCAGGGATAATTACTTCCTTTTACTAAAATAGTGTCTTCTAGTTCTAGGGCAGGGGATTCATGACCACGTTATTTCAGTTTGGTCCCTGTACTGATTCCCCCTGTGGACTGGCCTGCTCTGTCTCTATTCCTAGTGAAGACTTAACACTGCAGGGAGGTGCAGGGAGAGTCTTTTAACCGCCTCCAAACCCCTCAGCACTGAGCGCCCACCTGCCGCCACATGGACAGTGGGACATGACTTCGACTAGGCTCTACCTGCCAGGGGCGAGAACAGTCACTGCTCAACACAGCCCTGTGTTTCTTGTACCAGGCACACTCTGGTGTCTCGTGCAGAATGCACACAGCAAGGTGCACATCTGCTAGCATGCTGTGCTACCCCTGTATCCCTGTGTTGTTGTTGTTGGCCTTCCTGGGGAGCTGGTCGGCCCGGGCGACATGGTGGGATTTCCTAAATAATGCATGAGGACAGAGTGCAGCGCGTGCATCAACGCATTAAGTGAGCAGAAAGGAGAGGGATCAGATCACACGAGTTGCCGCCAGTCACCACCCAGCTGACAGGGTGGAAGGGGGGGAGGGAGTGGTAAACTAACACATTAAAGTGAGCCCTGATTGAGGATAAGCTGAAGAGAGAGCGCCCTGCGGTGTGGCAACACTGTTTAGCTCCCTCCAGATGACCAGCAGCCTGCCTGGGGCATGGTCTCGTGACTGCAGCCAGGCCTCTGTGACCAGCCTGCATCAACGGGACTGTAGGGTCTTTGACTGCTCAGGCCGTCTAGAGCCGTATTCCACAGAGAGCAGCATTGTGCTCTAATCAACTGTCTACAGGCTGAATGGCATGGATTGTTAAGTGTTTGTCCCAGCTAATGGAACTGAGGAACTCTACATCAAGCCCACGCCTGCCATAAGGTTTAAGAGACTTTTGAATAGGGTGCCAGCACACTGCAGAGATTTCAGAAATGGGCCTGATTGTGAGTAGGCGCTGGAGTACTGAGATCTTGCAGAAGCAAATTAATATTTGGTCCGATAACAACATAATAAGAAACTCTTGTTTGTAGTAAAATGTATTGTTGTTTTTATGTGCCTATGCAGACCTTTTAGACTGTACTGTGATTCATTTTATATAAATAAACTTAAACTATGACGGCAGAAGCAGAATTCATATTTTCATCATATTGCCTGAGTGGCAATTTATTTGAAATAAGCCTTAATTTCTATTCATATTTTTGTTTCATTGCAGGATGTATTGCATTGATGTCATTCATTTGATTTCTGCATGTTTCCTCAAGATTGCTGTGCAGTAATCCACTGTTTGCGGCCCAGTATTACAATGTGCAGTGTGTTTACCATGCACAGCCTGTCAGCCTCGTCAGACAATACGCTTTCAACTTGTGGTTTATACCTTTATTTTGTTTCTCCTCTTCTCTCACTCTCTTCAGCCAACAAGCGCAGAAGTTTCTACGGAAGCCCCTACAGTTCGCAGGTGGGCTACGGAAGCCCATACAGCACAAACGCAGCAAACAGTCCGTACAGTAGTGGCTTCAACTCCCCCTCCTCCACCCCCAGCCGGGTGCCCATCGTCAGACAGCAGCTGATGCCTGGCAATGCAGGTAGGAGCCTGTCTCCAGGCCAACCACAGCTCCTCAGTATAGTCCGCTGTGCGGTGCTCATGCCGCTGTCCCCCGCTCACCAGTTCACCAGCGGAACGCGGCGGCGGAGAGAGACCGGAACCCCCCTGCCGTCAGCCCTCAGTCATCGGTCGACAGCGAGCTGAGCACCTCGGAGATGGACGAGGACTCCGTGGGCTCCTCGACCACCTACAAGCTCAACGACGTCACCGATGTCCAGATCCTGGCCCGCATGCAGGAGGAGAGTACGTACGGTGTACTGTACCGGCCTTGGCTCTAACCCTGTGGTGTTGAAGCTAATGCCATGTTGATGCAGTACTGTTGATGGCCACCAGGTGCTTGGCTTCACAGTAGAGCATATCACCATTATTAATGAATGACATTCAAAAAGCGAACATAGCATCTAGACAGCTAAATATACCATGCATGGAACTGAAACAGTCAGGTTACCCCGAAACAGTTTACTGCAGACATACCGTTGCTGCCTCAGGTTGATTGTAGGAATGAATGTAATATCCCTCGTGATTTCCTTTAAAAATATAGTATTTGGCCACTCGGCGGCGCCATCTGATTGTGTATGATTTTGTGTGTTATTTAATTGGCATTGCTTTGTGTATTTATTTCTTTATTAATTATTTCTTTATGTATTTAACCCTCCTGTTGTCCTCGGGTATCAAACACACACCTTATTGTGCCAGCAGTGCACATCATATGTGTGTGTAAGCTGTAGAATTATGTTTAGCCCCCTTCTATCTGCCACAAAGAGCTAGTGATTTGGGTCATTTTGACCCAGAGGACATCACGAGGGTTAAACTCCAAATACCTACTGACCCAGAGAGATAATGTTATGGTGCAGTCGGTGCACATCCCCATTGATGTGCATGGAACGCTGGGTGGTTGTAGTCTGCATGAAGGGTGAAAAGCCCCCCGCCCTCCACAGGTTCTCTCTGGCTGTGTTGTTTGGAGCAGTTGGTCACTGTGTGTGTGTGTGTGTCAGGTCTGAGGCAGGACTACGCGGCCACCGCGTCCAGGCGCAGCTCGGGCTCCTCCTGCCACTCCCTGCGCCGCAGCACCTTCAGCGACCAGGAGCTGGACGCACACAGCCTGGAGGACGAGGAGGAGGCGGCGCACCCGCCCTTCCACCTGCCCGCCAGCCGCTTCAGCCCCTCCCCCCGCCACTCCCCGCGCGCCTCCCCGCGGAACTCGCCGCGCTCGCGCTCCCCGGCGCGCTCCATGGAGTACGGCGGCGGCCACGGGCGCGGCTCGCCGCAGCCCGTCATCAGCCGCCTGCAGCAGCCCCGCCACTCGCTGCAGGGCCACGGGGCCGAGCTGCAGGCCAGCGTGGTGAAGAGCGAGGGTAGGAGGGCCAAATGTGCTACTATGGCAACGTGCCCTCTGATTAAGAGGAGTGGTTTAGTGGGGCTGGTTTGCCCTCAATGGCTAGATGTTAAAGTTTTAAAGTTGAGACGACCTGGTTGTACAGGCAATGTAACAACATCTTTAAACACGTATTCACTCTACAGCCATGTAATGACAATACTCTCTTGTTGCTGCCGTTGGCAGAGAAGCTGCGGCGTAGTCTTCCCAACCTCACCCGGGCCCCTGCCACGGCCATGGCAACGGGAGCGGCTCAGGCTTCAGAGGCCCCCAAGAACGGCCGTGGCTCCGAGTCCAACCTGTCCAACGGAGGCTCCCCTAGACACCAGAGCCAGTCTGCTAGTGAGTATGCAGTTAGCATAGCTCACCAAGGGCGTTCATACACTACATACACATCTCATAGCATAGCTCACCAAGGGCGTTCATACACTACATACACATCTCATAGCATAGCTCACCAAGGGCGTTCATACACAACATACACATCTCATAGCATAGCTCACCAAGGGCTACACATGCTAATCTCATACTTGACTACAGCATAAAAGAGACACATGCCTTACTGTTTTTTCATTTTCATTCATTCAGCTACACAAAACTTCTGTTAAAGCTGTACAGTAATGACTGTAGGAATATTGTTTGCTGATGTTCTTTATTATCTGTGGTTGTGAACACTAAGCCTTTCCTCTTTACTAATACTGACCCACATAATAACAGTTTCACGTGGACTGTGTTCTTCAGCTTGCCATTGTGCAAGTGGGGATTCTGTTAATCCTTTTGGCTGCACTTTATAAGAGCTGTTACTTTGATGTGCCATGGCTTTGGTTGGTTTGGGAGTCTATGTGGTCTTTGATCACAATGCCTTTTAATATCTCCCTCCCTCCTCCCTTCACTGTCAGTTTCAACCAGCAGCACATTGTGCAGAAACAGATGACTCAGCACCATTAAGAATGTAGACAGAGTATTAGAATGGAGAGGTACAGTATGAGAGTAAGACACAAACCACCTCCATATAGTTAAGAATGATGGTTAAATGTAAACTGGGGTAGTGCTCTTGTTAATGATAAAGCACTAATCCCTATCTGCTACCTGAGAGGATAGGGGTCAATAGGCAGGTTACAGCTGGTTAAAGTAGCTAGATAAATGGTTTTATCCTGTGTAATCCTGTTTCTTAAGTGTGTGTGTGTTACTGAGCAAGTGTTTTTAGATGTAAATGTATTTAAAAAATTAATTTGCTAATTTGTTTAGAAGATACTAAAAGGAAAATAGTTGGAAGATATTTGTTTCTCTCCCTTGACATGGCGTATGATTTTGTTAATTTTGACATTCTCAGTACTTCTGAGGGTTGTATACATCAGTGACTGGAGTTGTGCTTATTCTCTACCAAGGCTTGCCTGGGCATGCAATACCTAAACCCCACCTCTCTGTGACTTCTGGGCTGTATAGCATGTGCTACCTTTCTCACCACACCTGCTCCCCCTTCACTGACACACTATGTTGGCTGTTGAACCTACAGTGGTTCTGCTGGAGTGGCTCTCTCTCCTCCTGGGTAAAGCTGCCAGAATGTATGGCTACAGTGCACCCTTGTGGGCGCCTGCTGGACTGCATCTCTGGCTGAGAGTTGACTGCATCTTGGCTGGCTCCAGAGTATCTCTCTCTCTCTCTCACTCTCTCTCGCTCTCTGTCTCCAAACGTGTCCTCAGTCAGAATAAACGCTGACTCCCACAGTCAAATGTGCCTGTTTTTACAGCAGCAGCCCAACTACCAAGGTACTCTGCCCCTCCCCGTGCCTCCCCGAAACCAAAACAACACCTCCAAAGCCCATCTGCCCTGCGAGGTAACCAAAGACTTACTGTATGAGGAGTATGTCATACACACTTGGTGTATAGACCGCTGAGGGGCATCTGTGAGTGGCCAGGCTGGAATAATACCCAGTATGCTGCCTTCAGCCATGTGGTTGGGTGTAGTGTTCTGAGAAATGGGCCATCTTGCCATGTGCACTGAAGTGTAATTACATTGAGATGTAAAGAGAGATTTGAACCAGTAGAGGGAGCATTTCTATGAAATCTGAACTTTATTTTATTGTTTTATTGTATGCTTGCTAATTCTAAAAAAAAGATTTTGCAGACACTTTATCCAAAGCCACTTACAATGAGTGCAACAACAAGGAGCAGGTAGGGGTTAGCCATCTTAGTCATTGATGATTCTATATTACAGGTAGGCCAACTCTGGGGCTCTAACCCACAACCTTCTGACTCCACTAGACTATCTTTCTCCCATAATTGGCTAACTTCTCATTTCTAGTTTTATGTGAACACCAGATGAAATATGTATATTTTGACACACCACCAGCAGTAGTCTTTTCCATGTGGGAGTATTTTACCCTGAAGAAAATATAGGATCACAGCTATTTTGTAAAATAAATAAAACGCCTAACCAAGCCTCTTCATGATAACACTGTGGAAATTAGCTGTTCTGTGATTGGAAAAGACGCAGGAGTTAAGACATTGACATTTTAAACTCATTGTTTTTATCAAAGGAACTAATTCCCCTAAGTTGAAATTGACATTTTCCATAGTGCAATTAGTGCATACAAGACAGTGACATGATATTAGGGAGGCAGAAAGGAAACTGTCTTAATCGGTTACTATTTCCAATTGGATTATGCTGAAATTTGCTCTAATCCCTCCTTGACAGAATGCCTTTGATTATGTTCAATCACCATGCCATTTTGAATTCAGAATTGTACTTAAAATACATGCAAGTACTGTATCAGTGACTATGTTTACATTAACACGTCACTGTTATTTATATTAAGAATGTCACTGTGCCAGAATGTAATAAGAACATTCCACACAACAAATACAGTATGAATAATCATATTCCATTCCATACCCTGGCATTCAGAATGATTATTCTGAATAAAAGTAGCATATTCACTGGATCACATTCAAGTGCCATCATCATGCCACAAGATGTTCACATTCCTCCCAGCTCTGAATTAAGGCCCGTCTCTCTTGTCTTCATCTTTTGTTTAGTCCCTCTGTCCTGTTGCTTTGGCGAAGAAGGGGATTTCAGTGAGTATTCACTGAGGGTTTCTGCCTATTGTTGTTGTTTGGACATTGTGACTGTGGGCCCATGCTGTGGTTGTGTTGATGTTGTGTTATGGTTCTCCTGCCTGGTCGCTGCCATGCGTGTCTCCTTGAGTTGTCAGCATCGTTGGGCATTTTGCTTCAGTTATTTACCTTTCTACCTCACGTCAAGTTTTCTTTAATCATGAATTGTGTTCGAGAGAAAAGTGATGCATCCATTTTCCATATATATGTGATAATGGTGTATTGTTGCTCTGACAATGTGTTGCTTGTTGCTTTATAATACGCCTGTGAGAAACCCTTAGAACACACTAGAACAGTGGTTTTCAAAGTGTGGATGTGGAATCCCCCAGAGATAACAACAAATGTTCTTCTAAATAAAAATGTAAAAGTATAAATCAAAACATTTAAATAATGAAAAATCAATGAACCAGAGATTTGTTTACATTTTTAAATTTGTACTCAAATGTGTACATTTGAATAGTTATTTATACCAAATGTATCTCATATCTTGCATAATGAAAGGAGTAGCTCATTATTCCGACACCCCCACTTGTAGTTGGGGGTGGTAACTCAAAGCCTTGGACAGCCACTGCACTACAAGGTATCATGCACGCCAGCGTGTGGCGCTGTGGCTCCACATGCTCATGCTCGTGTGTGTGTGTGTGTGTGTGTGTGTGTGTGTGTGTATGCGTGTGCGTGTGTGTGTGCGTGCGTGTGTGTGTGTGTGTGTGTCCTGTATGCAGTGCCTTCCCCCAGCAAGCTGAGGACCCCGGTCACGCCCTCCCCGCTGGCCCTGAGACAGCCTGTCAAGGCCCCGTCCAGCCCCAGCTCTGGCTCCTCCACGCCCACCCGCTCCCTGGCTCCGCCCCGCAGCGGCCTGCCCCGCCCCAGCGCCCCCTCAGCAGGGGGCATCCCGCTGCCCCGCAGCAAGCTGGCGCAGCCCGTGCGCAGGTACACACACACACACACACACACACACACACACACACACACACACACACACACACACACACACACACACAC
>JAODUG010005510.1:1234-29184 GCA_027564795.1 Aphredoderus sayanus | reverse complement strand
CCCTCCCTCTCTCCCTCCCTCTCTCCCCCCCCCCCTCTCTCTCCCTCCCTCTCTCTTTCTCTCCCTCTCTCCCTCCCTCTCTCCCTCCCTCTCTCCCTCTCTCCCTCCCTCTCCCTCCCTCTCTCTCCCTCTCTCAGGTGTTCTGGGGTCACTGTATCAATGCACTGATTCATTCCATTATTCTATTTTGGTTTCCGCTCAAAATGTTGGAGCATGGTAAGTGAGTGGCCCACGCACAGCGTGCGTACAGTGTTGCCCAGCTCTGTATTTACCTGGTACACTGTATCACCTGAAAGCTCAACCCCTGTGTGTGTGTGTGTGTGTGTGTGTGTGTGTTGTATTTCAGACTCCTCCTTCAGCAACGGCCATGGAAACGACTACCTGTTTGTAGGCAATATGGTCTATACAGTGAGTATAGTTGTGTGTGTGTCTTCCTCTGTGTTTTGCTAATTATATTTGTTAACATAGGCCTTTTTATCTATGTGTGTGTGCGTGCGTGTGTGTGTGTGTGCGCACGCATTGTAGCATGTGTTCTAGTATTACCCCACTTCCATTATGGCTCTCCAGTCAATTTAGTGGAGTCTAGCCAGTCTGTCTCCTCTCTCTGCACTCCCCTACTCTTCTCTCCACCTCCCCCTTCCTTCCCTCCATCTTGCTGCTTTGTACACTTAACCCATGTGTGAAGCCAGCAGTGTTTATTTGTTGACTTTGTGTGGGTGGGTATGTGTGTGTGTGTGTGTGTGTGTGTGTGTGTAGATTTGGGGGAGGGGGGTTAATTGCAGAGAGCTATGGAGGTCCTGAGTGTTTAAACAGACATAGCAGAGTTTACACTATGTCATTAATGGCACTTATTGTCTTAGGAGTCTCTGTAGTGCGGCGTAACCCATTTCTATCATGTCTTTCTCCGTGTGTTTGTGCCTGTCTCAATGGAAGTATGTTGTGGTGACAGTATGCCTCAAAGCTGGAATAGAGACTACCGCTTGGACCAGGGTGAGAACACACGCTGACACACTTTCTGTACAACCTGAAGGGGGAGGGATGTGATCACCGTTAGCTTAACACTGTAGGCCACCCTGTATACGCTGTACAACTCACTGTTGTTTTTATTCCACCGGTTACTAATGGAATACTAGAACCCAGGCTACAGAATTGCCTTTCCATTGGCCCACATTCAGAATATTGTTTCTAGTCAAACAGCCACTTACTGTATTTACTCACTGTACTGTAGGTTGAAGGGCTTGATTTAATTCAGTCACTCTAGCCTCCCGCAGTACAGTAGCAACACTTTCCAAGGCTGCCTCTCGACTGACAGCTGTCAGCAGTAGGCTGTAGTAACTGCATGTGTGAGAACAGGTGTCTGGAGCCAGGGAAGGGCTGGGGGAGGGTTGTGGGATAGGACGCAGGGGCGCTGACATCCCCTGTCCGCTCAGCTGTCCGCAACAGCGGCCGCGTGGTAATGAAGCTGAGTCCCAGGGGAACTGGCACAGTTTCACCTTACAGCGGCTCACACTGCACCACAAGGTTGTCTATATTCAGAAGGACAGCTCTGACTGTTTGACCTCATTCTCTCTCTCTCTCTCTCTCTGCTGCCCTCTCGGCTCACCATCTCCCTTTTCCATCCCTCCCTCCTTCCTTTTGACATCCTCCGGTTTTCCATCACCTTCTTCTCTTCCCGTCTACATTCTCTCTGTTGCAGTTCTCCCACCTGGCAGTGTGGGGCAGTATGGCGCTCTGGCTGGTCTTCTTCGCTGTCTACTCAGCCATCTGGCCCGCCATCCCCATCGCCCCGGACATGCTGGGCCAGGCAAGTCACCCCTCGTAAAAGCACGTTTACTTTCTAGTCCTTGCGGGAGGGCTATAAACCACATTAAGCCACGTGATGTGGGTTTTCCTATCAGGGCAAGTGAATATTGTTTTTCAGCATTACAAAATGAATTAAAAACTTCTAAAAATGAATTAAGTTTAATGTATTAAATCAATATTTAACCACTAGGCAGAAAGACATTGATAAAATGTTATAAATACAGCTCTGTTGTTACATATATTCCTGGTTATCCTGTCTGAAAATAGACTTCAGTAGCATGTAAAAATGATGCAGAATGATGACTGGCGGCTGTCAACATGAAACAGGACGACACATGGGTCTCTTGGGGGAAGGCTCCCCCTTTCTCCCCCCTGCCTAGACACCTGACGTCTGTGTTGTCCAGCCCTCGCCCCTCCCCACTACCTGTTCACCATGGTGCCTGGCGCCTGTGTGACCCTGCTGGGCGTCCCCTGTGGCGGGACGGGGGAGGGAGGAGGAGAGTTCCCCCCAGCAGCCCCTCTCTCAGGGCTCCCTGCACCTGCCACGTGGTCACCCGAGCCCCGTGCTTTTACGGCCCTCTCTGGAGGTGTTGGCTCAAGGGTGGCCTGCTGTGGGGGGGGGGTCTGCTGGGGGTAAGGGGGTATACATAGAACCCTTCCCCCTTCCGCCCGCTTCCTCATTAAGTATCCCAATGTATGGGTTACTGGGGGGCTTGGGTGTACCCCACAGTGTGGGTTTGACGGGGAAAGAGCAACAGGGTCATCTCAGCTCCCCTCAGCCCATTAATTCAATTTGTGTCAGAAATCAGGAATGCGGTCAAATAACTGCAGCTGCTCGCTCCAACTGAGGAAGGGTCAGTTGGAGCTCCCCCACTCCATCCCCTCTTTAACGCTCCAATCGTTCCCCCTAACTACCCTGTTACCTCTCCCCAACCTCTCCCCAGCCCCTCCTTCCATCCATACTATCTAGATTTCCATCTGGCCATAGGGGACAGGTTATGGAGAAGTCAAGCTAGGCCTCAATATGGAGGGCAGGCTATATATTTTTGTTCATAACAACTGCATGTGAGGATTGGCGTGTCTGAAATTGATACAGCGTGCTGGTCTCGTGATTTGTGCTTGCTTGCACATCCTTCCATGCATCTCTTTTTAAAAGTTGTATGATATGGAATATGCTGCCACAACAATGGGCAGCATGCCTGTGTGTGTAGGGGTTCAGCTCAGACGGAGCTGTGTGTGTGTGTGTGTGTGTGTGTGTGTGTGTGTGTACGGTATGTGTGTAGTCTGAACGTCAGCTTTTGCTTGTATTTCCAGCTGTCACCCAGAATGTTTCCTAATGGTTTTTTGCTGCGGTTGTGAGATAATCTTGGTCACTGTCAGCTGTGCTGTACCCTATCCTGAACCTCAAATAATCTCAAATGATCTATGGACATAGGCTCTCCTGTCAGGACAACAGGAAATCACCGATAACGTCTATGTTCTAGACGTTATGGAAACTGTAGCGCACAAGCTTATTCACTTTTGAGGTCCACGCCCACAGACAAAGCCTTACTCCCCTGAAATACTGCAGCACTCACTCTTCAGAGTTAATGACAGTTAGGTAACAACTAAGGTAATGGGAGATAAATGAGAAGATAAAAAGGAACATATTTCATCATGTGACTAGCAGGGACAGCCAAGTGAATATGCAATTAATCACGCAAGAGTGCCATAGTGAAAGGAGGACTTACAGAGTATCGGAGAAGAATAGAAAGAGATAAGTAGCGAAGGAGGGTAAGACAGAGAGGCTGAAACAGCAGTTAGGTGCGTGATTAACCCCTGGAGACAGGCCGAGGTCGAGGGTCAAAGTTCAATGACCATGATTGCCGCAGAACACTCAGGAAAGCATCTCTGTCTCTGTCATACATACAGATGACATACCATGTCAGTCACACCAGACATAGCATGACTGATGTGTCTATTAGAAGAACACATATCTTAAATTACGTAAATCTGGAAGAAATCTGTGATTGAGGCAATACAGTAAATATTCAGCATCTCCCATTTCCTGCAAACTAATTGCAGTCCTTATCGATAGTATATTGTGGTATTGTGTGAGGCATTCCCATAAGTACTATAAAACAGAGGACATAGGCACAACTACAGTAGTGCATGTAAGCTCCCCTGCTGGAGCACAACAATCTTTTCCCAGCACCGCTGACTACACCTTTAACTCATGTGTCCGCAGGCTGGCCGGGTGATGCAGTGCTGGTACTTCTGGCTGGGCCTGATCCTGGTTCCCGCCGCTTGTTTACTCAAAGACTTTGCTTGGAACGCGTGAGTGTGATGGCGGGTTTATGAGCCCACGCACAGTACCGTCCCGCTGAGTGTAACAGGGCCCCTCTTCCCTGTGTCACAGTTCCCGCCGCACCGCGAGGAAGTCTCTGCTGGAGGAGGTGCAGGAGCTGGAGGCCCGGGCCGTTGACCCCGGGGCAGCTGTGCTGAGAGATGCCAGTGGGCGCAGGTATGTGGGGTTGGAGGGTGTGTTCTGGTTTACCTGTCATTTGATGTGTGTATATACAGTGTCTTACAGTACATGCAATACTGCCTAGTGGTCAATGCTCCATCAAGGCCATAGCCACTTAATTATTGGTCATAATATATTTAGGGCTGTCAGTTGATTTGTAATTGCAATTAATCGCATGGTTGTTTGCAATAAATTTCACATTTCTCTGCATCTCTTATCAATTGACCCTACATTTTAAAAGTGTTATTATAATCATGGGAGTCTACAAGATATGCTTTATGCAAATATGTGCATTATTAACACAGAAAACACAAATGACTTAATATCACTAAGTAGTTTGAATCCCTCACGCTTCTCAAATGACTACGTGGCATTAATAATTGTATATACCGCGGACACTTCTGAACTTTGGTATTATTAAATGTATTTCCCTGGGTGCAATTGTCAGTTTAGTTAATAATCATATAGTTCGTAGAGCCTTCGCCAGAATGACCACGTTATTACCAAACACGTTGTTAACACGTTAACTTTGACAGCCCTAAGTATAATATAACTTGGATTCTTTGGATGCTTTGCTAATAAAACATCTTATCTACAGAGTGCTATTACTCAATTTGTGCATACACTGGTGTGATCCTGTCATTAAGCCTAGCTATGTGGAGTTGTCCATCCATATATGTGTGTGAACTAAAGACATAACTGTGGTATTTCTAACTCCTTGGCGGCACCGTGGGCAGGGCCAAAGCCAAGACTGCCGTCCCATAGAGCGTCGCGGTCACACAGGTAGCGCCTGCGTGTGACCTCTCTGACTGTGTGAGCCACAGCTTGGCCCCCCTGTTTGTTTTCCACTGTTTCCTCTCCAACCTTTTCTCACCTGGGATCCGTCTCTTTATCCCATGGCTGCTGCTCGCAGGTGGATCAGTTTAAACTGCTTCACAGATCTGCTGTGTTAGCTGTGCTCACTGTAGCTGTAGCACCTGTGGTTGTGATGCAGAGCTAGACCCGTGTGTGGTGTCGGTTTATCCTGTTAGACCCCATTACATTGTGTGTTGGAGTGGTAATGTTTAAATACATGTTAATGACTGCAAACATGTTACTTTTTGTAGTCAACGAGTGAACTGTAAGAAATACTTGTAGTAGGATTAGGGTCAAAGCTTTCTAAGATAACTTGGCTAATTAGTGGCCACTTTGGTCACAAGATGCAACAGCACTCTATGTTTGAAAGCTGGCATATTCTTTTTTACTTTTTAAATGCCATAAATTGATATAGCCTTTGTCCTTGGTGGTGGGGCAGCCTCTGCTAGTGTACACATTGATACATGAACAGCATCACACAATGTGTGTATATTTAATACCACTGTACTATCCAGTATACAGGCACTCAAATCCAAGGGGTCTCATTTTATGCTGTTGCTTTTACTGGGATCTGGAAAGGCCAATTCCTGTACTAATGGCAAATATAAGTCAACATTTCAACACGAAAAATTATAAATCATATCTCTAAGACTGCTTGTTCATTCACGGAGACATGCTGCTTTCTGACACAGTTTAGGGAGAGCTGGGAATGTCCCGGATATGATCTCTACAGGGCTCTATGGGGGGAGGGGTGTGATAATGTGCTGGGGATCCTACTCTCTCCTGGGGGAAACAACCATGAACCAGACAGGCTTTGGCCGGAGCCAATCTAAAATATGGGGTAGAAAGACATGCAAGTAAAGAACATCTGTGTTTGTACTTTCTCTGGACGGCCAGTTACCTGCCGGGATGGAGGTGGTTTGGGAAAAAGAGAGAGAACGGACAGGAAGTGTCTCGGGGAGGAGTTCAAATGTGGCGCATCCTTGGACCATTTGACGTCTCGCTAGACCGCCAGAGAAAAGACATCAAATGAAGGGGAAAGAACCTTGAATCCTCGTGATGTTTTTTTTTCATCTACAATTTATCCGTCTTTTCTTCCCTCATCTCTGCCTTTCATTTTGCATATGTAATGTTTTTCTGGCCAAAAACAAAACCAGGGACTTTGTGTGACACATGAACACGCGAACAATCCTATTGGCCGTCACACAACATTTCCCAACCTTGGAACGTCTGGCCCAGGTCCATAACGCTCTGCGAATAATATTACAGCCCCCGTCTGGGCGCCAGGTAAACCCCTCTTGTGCCATTTAACGGCTCATTTGCACCCAAATCTAGGGAAAGCATCTCTGTCTAGGAAGACAGAGTAAAGTTGTTTTTGTCCTCGTCACAGACTGTAAAGTCTGGCATCCTGAGAACGGGTGTCCTTCACGAGTATTGCGAGAGTTTGCCATTAACGACACTGAGCCAGTGAGGATGATGGGATTGGTGTGGACTAACTTTATTTATGGTTATGGGAAGAGAGCTGCGACGGCGTGTGGTCTCCAAACAGAGGGTCCAGTCTTCTTCAGTGAAGGGTGGGGTGGGGGGGGTTGGAAAGCAGTTTGAAGCTGCCCTGTTACCGTGCAGCCAGGTCACGACTTACTGCTGAATTAATATATGTACTATACATACCCTGCTAGCTAACCGCACCTGATTGAAGGGCATTCAGTGATTTAGATTTAGTCAGACTGTATTTGTCATTAACACAGCAAGAGAATAAAGGGGGCTTTTCAACAAAGCTGCAATATAGATATTACATTGAATATGTTGCCTCAGTAGCCTAGCCTTCGTGTTATGTTGAATGACAGACACAACTATGGCAGAATGGTATACATATACTTTACTTTCCATTCCTCTTGGTGGACTTTTGATGGCGTTCAGTACTGTATTGTCAGTAGAACCAGGAAGTAACGTAGTGTTTGATGTGGCTATAAATGTACTATAGCATAAGCTTTTGCATTCTCCCTTCCCTTGCAGTCTAAACGAACGGGCCCATCTATTGACAAGAGTGTTTAGGAAAACGCCTTCCAGCATAGGACGTTCTAACTCGGTACAGCAAACCGTGTCGCGTAAGTATTCTATCTAAATGTATCTTTACACCACATCTTAAACTAGAAACTCTGCCTGACCCCCCGCATTCCTTTTTGGGGTGTCACGAGTTAATTTGAGAATTAACTTTGTTCTAATTATGTTATCTTTGTTAAGTGGTTGTTATGGTTAATGTGTTTGCTATGCTATGACCCTATAATAGCATAGCCAGTGTTTACATTTGTACTACAGAACAAATAATTGGTTTCCTCATCCCCTTTACTCCTTCATTACCACGCACACACACACACACACACACTTAACTTTGATAAATAACTTTATATAGCAGCTTCTCACCGTATATTTCCGTCACATCCTATCTGTGTGGAGTTGAATGCATGTGATGTTTACAGTGTATGTCAGTTGTCTTATGAGCATAACTGTGATCCCGCATCATTCTCTGCCTCTGCAGACGGCTACGCCTTCTCCCAGGAGGAGCACGGGGTGGTGTCCCAGTCCCAGGTGGTGCGCTCTTACGATACCACCCGCCAGCGCCCCAGCCTCTAACCCCGGCCCCACCGCCCCCACCCATCCCCCCACCCCCACCCCAACCCCCCGGCTGGCCTTAGCAACGGTCGTCCCGGGCGACAGCGGAGCCGGACTCAAAGGACACTCACACTCACGCCGGGTGTCACTGACGTCCGCTGTGGCCTTACTGGGACTGTGACCTCTGACCCCGCAGAGGGTCGTTGCTAGGCACAACGGAGGCTGTTGCCGAGGGCGGAAATGACTCACTTGGGAGAAGGGAGCTAAGCATATAGGTTATACTCTTATGGGCCCACTGCACAGGCATGAGGGTTCATATCCATGCACAGACATGAGAAATCAAACTCAGAGACTCGTACTTGTGTTGTGCATCCCACAGGCTGGGTTTGGCTTATGGCCGCTGTGTGTGCATTCCAATGTGTCTGTATACTGTCTTGCCTGTGCATGTGTGTCGGCACGCATTTGCTCCTGTGTGTGTGTGTGTGTGTGTGTGTGTGTGTGAGTGACATGGTGTTAAATGTGAGTGTGTGTGTGTGTATATGTGTTATTGGTTCAATAGTTCTTACTCATCTCTCTGCACTGAGCTGGGCTTAGCTAGTCTGTCAACACATGCCTATGGGGGAAGGGAAAGCACTTCAAAATAAACACATATATACCTACACACAAGCCCAGAAGGAATTCCATACCGAGGGATAGAGGCACGAGTCCCTGGACCTCCAGAGCCCCAGGCACCCATCCCACCCTACCAATCCTTACTGCCAGATACCATAGCGATGCTAGCGAGGCAGAACGCTAACCGCTAACATTCCCCTCTGGTTCGGACCAGCGCTGTGTTCCATCTGGGACATGGCTCCAGCTTTTCCCTTTGGCCTCCCCACTGCCTCAGGACCTCCCAAACGGCTCTGTGGCAGCCCCCTCTCGGGCTCCTCGTCCCCTCTTCCACAGCATGTTCCTACGTACTGCTTAGTATATTCCACATTTTTCCATTTCGATATACGGCCGCTCCTGTGAATCTTGTGTCGCAATGCTGCCGGTCGGGCGTGGGATGCTGGCTGACTCTTCCTGCGGCTGAACTAGACTTCCAAATATTACTGGACTTTTTTGTTGAATAAAGTGGACACGTGTCTCTGTTTTTATTTTCTATTGTTTTTTTGTTTTGTTTTTCATTCTTTTAATTAATAATGCCTGTATTTTGTACTCATTTGTGGAGAAATGTCTTTGGGGGAATATTTTACTTGAATTAGCGCTACTAGGCATTCAGAAGATAAGGAGTTGGATTGCTTCATGTGTTTTTCTGCCTCTGGGAAGTGTCTGACACCATTGTGTGTGCGCTCTGTGCTGAAGACACCCTGGTTAAAGAATGCAGAAATGTGGGACAGCACTGTCGGTCATCCAGCTTAGTCCTAATCATTAAATCAAATCAATCCATTGCTCAACCGTATGTTTGTGTCTTTTACTACCTCACTCTGAGCTAACTGTGAGCATGCACACATTGGAGGGAAGGGAGTCTTCACAACTCAGTTTGGTAGCCTAGCCTTGACAGCCTCATGGTCTAGGACATTTGTTCTTAACTTCTCTAGAATGACTCACATATAGTGTACAAGATGTATGCATATTTTAATAAGGCCAACAGGTTGATGAGTAGCATAGGCTAAACATTATTTATCTCTGAGGAAAGACAACTATTGTACATACTGTAGTTGCTTTGGGTAAGCACACCTAGAGAACATAACATAAACCACATGAATAGACAGAATATTATGTCTCTCCCTCTGTGCTGGCAGTGTGAAGTGTGTGTGTGCAGAGCTACCATTGGTGGATGGACACAGTCCCCAGCCCCAGGCAACTGGTTCAGGCTGCCCGCCCACACTCCTGGAAGTGACCCAGCCCATGCTGTCTATAGCTGCCTCAGTATGGAGAATCCATCGAACCAGCAGGAGCCAAAGATCCGTTTATGCTTTTCAACTCCTTCCCAATGGCTCCCCTGTGACCCCCTCTGGCTTTCTACAGGACACCCCGCCTTCCACCCCCACAAAGAAAGAACTCCTTACTGCCACTTCCAAGTCCTTGTGAAAATAGCCATAGCTTTAAGCAGCATATTGTGGTTTACTGTTCCAGTGCTGTGTGGGATAGTGTGACAGGTATTTGTACTGTCAACCCTTGGTGGTTTGGCAATAAGTGTGTCTAAAGTGAGTTTGTGTGTTTCATAGGGAATGAGTTCGGTTGGCTTCCTACTCTAGGTTGTGTAGTCCAGCACTGGGCTCCAGCTTTAATAATGTGATGTTTCCGTTTGGCCTTCATTTCAGGCTGATTTGTTCCTGACTTGTACCAGGCCAGGATATCGTAACCATCGTAACAGACCTCTCTATTTATGACTTCAACACACAAACATGCCTTTTGTATATTTATTACAATGAAGAGGGATGAAATATCATATTCTGGAAACAGAGGTATCAATCCATTATAATGTTTATTTGTGAGGATTATTAAAAAGGCACTCCTGCATCAAATCACTGAATTTCACGGAAAACAGAATCACATTTGACCACAAATTAGCCATTTTGTTTACACGCACACTTAACTGTCATAAACACACCATAAACCCATCTTGTGGTTTGTTTGTAGTACACAGTGCACACACAGACTGGTTTTCTCTGCTACAGTATGGCACATGTCATAATAAATTCAATGGACCGGTACATTCCTGAACCTGTATGTTACTGAGTTACTGGTCCCATTACGGAGCCAGCTGTAGAACCACACACATTCTCCAGAGTTAAGTAAGGCACATTTGAGAAGAACAGGCGACATCAAGGACAGCCATTTGTTGTTTTTTGTGTAAATGTCTGGCTCACTAGTGTTGACTTATCTCTCTCTCTCTCTCTCTCTCTCTCTCTCTCACACACACACACACACACACACACACATACACAGAAAATGTAGACTGTGGTTACCAATTGCCAGACATGTTCCTGCTATAATAAACTTCTTCAGAAGCCATCTCCAGAAACGCTGCTGATTGCAGACATAGAGGGAAACAACATAGTACTGAGTTGTCACTTACTACACTCACATCCAGCTCTCTGTCTCACACACACCCACACACCCACACACCTCTGTAACTGCCAGCCCTTAACGTGAGTATGTTTTCATTATGCGGTCTCTCTAATGTGTGTTTGGAATTGGGGCATTACTTTGGGGGAGGTGTTAAAAGAGCGGATGGACGGTCACAGTGTCTGTCCCATGTTCACTTCATTAGACTTTTAAAAGCCCTATGGGGACCACTGCCTCTCACACCACCTGTATTTAGCATTAGACAACACACTTAAAGTCCCAGCTCCAACTGACATACACACACAGCGCAGACATTCACACACACGTTCCCGCTCAGACATAAACAGCAAACACACATATGTATGGCACAGAAACCTGTGCAAAGCATTCACAAGTGCAGCTGTGCACATTACATGCACACGACATGTTTTGTTTTGTTGTCTGCATATACACATTGCTCACCCTGAATCTTTCATTCATCACTCACTCCTGCACACACTTCAGTACACAATGCTCTCTCTTTCACGCACACACACACACACAGACACACACACATACACACAGACACACACGGGTCCTTATTAGAACTGCAGGCTATAATGAACTGTGCAGTGTTACCAATCTGTGCAGTCCTACCCACCGGTATGTAGAAGTGTCTTTGTGTAAAGACAGGAAATGATAGCCCCATCTGTCTCTTGTGCCTCATAGGCCGAGCTTAGCTCAAAGCCACTCGCCAGGAGATCATATGACACACAGGACAGACACGCCCCGCACACAAGGACTAGCCGGGCACCGGTGCCAGCGAAAGCTTTTTCTGTTTCTCCTTTGTGTGAGTCCTGACTCCAGCGGCATTGTGGGGTTTGTAGTTTGCCGTCTACCGCAGGCGGCGTCTTCCCCGCTAGTTCTTGTCGACGTGGTCCCCGCGGGTCACGAGTCATAAGGCATGGGTAATGGGGAGGGGGGGGGTTGTTATGGGTTTTGGGGGGGTGGGGTGGGTATGGCGGGGGGTGGGGCAGCCCCTCACACCGTCACCGGAGGGTATTTCTGCTCGCTGGTGATGCTGGCCACACTGGTGGGGGTGGGGTAGGGGGACTGGAGCTGCCTGTAGCCGCCCTGAGTGGGGTCCAGGTAGGTGGGGGTGGGGGAGACGGCGTGGGCGTAGCCGATGTACTGCGGGTGGTGGAGGTAGGCCCCCTGGTGGGGCAGGAGCTGGGTGAAGTTGGCGGGCATGTTGACGAAGACGCCGGCGTCCGGCGGCAGGCAGCACGACGCCTGCGTCCGCATGAGGGGCTGCGGCGGCGGGGGGCCGCCGGGCCGGGGCCCCGTGGCCGGCACCGAGGAGCTGGAGGAGGTGGCCGTGCTGGACTGGCGCGAGGACGAACCCCTGGAGGTGCCGGCGCTCGCCATCATGGGGATGGTCTCCAGGAGACGCCCTCCTCCTCCTCCTCCGCCGCCGCCCGCCGCCCCGCCCCCCGACGACAGCTCGTGCTTGGGGCGGAGGCAGCGGCAGCAGCACACGGCGATGACGGAGCCCACCAGGATGAAGGCTACGAACACAGAGCCCACGATCAGGAAGGGCACGTAGATAGGCACTGTGGGAGGGAGAGAGAAGGGGTCTGTGTTACACACTGGTCACCCAACACACACTCACATTATTTCATTGCTTCAGAACACAATCAAATATGGTCCGCGTGAGTGGCGACAGGGTGAGACAAACCCTTTTGTTTGGCCACTCCCCCCACCAACCCCCAGAGGAGCCCCAGGCTCTCATTAGCAGGTATTAACTTTGTTTTGGTCTACTTTAATCCTCTGCACCCAACTGTGACTCCATCTCAAGCCACCTGCACCCTTGCCAGTGGGTGTATGTGTGTGTGTGTGTGTGTGTGTGTGTGTGTGTGTGTGTGTGTGTGTGCGTGTGAGTGTGAGTGTGTGTGTGTCTGTGTGTGCGTGCTTCAGTTATTTTCTATTTGTGACCCTGCTTTCTTTTGTGAGTGTACACAAGCTTTCCAACATTAACATGTATAAAGTCCAAAATATAGTAATTGTCATTTGGTAACCACAATTTGACAGTGAATCTTTGCAAACTTCATAAATGTAAAAGTTTGCCCCTCCTGTTACCTTTTCAAATATACATGCTTTGCCATGTTACAGCACATTTTGCGTTGTTTTCATTGGGGAAATCATCTTTTACAGTTGACTCATTTAAACAGTATATAATGAGGTTTTGTTTAAGTAGGTTCTTTCTATTTTTTCTCCCATGTCAGACAGTCTGTCTGGTACAGCAAATCATCATAATAGTGTTACAAGACTTGCACTCAATTCCCAGAATAATGATCTTGTCTTAAGCATATCATTTCACCAATATCATATCTCCTTAACGGATCATAGTCAATCAGGGCACTACTGTATACTGTATATGATTTAAATAAGAGAGCATATACTGTGGGTTGAAATTAGGTATGTCCAACTCCTGCCAAATGTAGTAAGGAGGGTTTGAAAAGCGTCATTGGTACACTGGTTAGGAAAGACTTCTTTAAATAAATGAATGTATTTTTATTGCTTTTGTTTTAAGTGTACCCTCTGACCTGTTAGTGGAGGGACATTGGGGAATGTTTTTGGCAGAAACAGGGTGATAGCAAGGATGAGGTCACAGCAGAGGTGTTTCCTGATTCGCTGGCTCTCACACACACACACACACACACACACACACACACACACACACACACCTCTGAACTACAAAAAAGTACATGTTATATTAGAAGTGATTTGTTCTGATTTATTGTTCTCTGGGTGTAGTAACCTTCCTCAGTGTGTTATGAGGTGTAACCACACACCATAGAAAGGTGTCAACTGGCATTGATTCCCTTTGTCTCTGACTCTCATTGAAACACACACATGGCCGAGGGAAGGTTTACAAAGTGTTTATTGAATGTGGCCGAGCATACGGTATATTAGATCATGAACACACATGAAATCTGCAGGCGACCCCTCATGCAATTAGTTCAGGTGACAAAGACTTAGTCCAGTGGCAGTTGAGCCAAAACACGCTGACATCAACGACTTGAGACTATATGACCTATTTCCGGTTGACGGGCAGTGGTGTCAACTTCAACAGCTAACGTACCTTAGCGCACATAAACAGCTCTTAACAGGAGCTGATTCAATTCAAGACAACAGATATAAGTTACAAGACCAAGAGTGTTCCCAAGAGCATTTCTCTGGCCTCTTTTTTAACACCTAAATGACCCAGCCTGCTATATCTTTTGTCTCCTGTATTTTATGTTTGATAAATGCGGAACACTTTTTAGAAGCACCTTTACATTGTAATTCTATTCCAAACTATAACATCTGTGATTGCATTATTACATAAAGGGGTAGTGTGCATATTTTGGCCAGAGGAAGCGGTATGGTGGGAAAAATAGGTCCAAATGCCGCATTGCATTCATTGTTGGAAATCTGTAGTTATGAGTGTATACTTCCACAGTAAATCTTTTCCATTTAATCTGTTTTGAAAAACATGGATGCTAGCAGCAAAGTTGTATTTATATTGTTTAAATATCTTGCAAAGATGTCTAGCTAGCCACAAGATAGCCGCCTGACAGCTACTGTAGACATATTACATGTAGCATAACACAACATTGAATAATTTGATTTGTTTTGTTTTGTTTTTCAAATAAAGTTAACATTAACTGTCGGAAAAGTGCATGTGCTCATTCACTAATACATGTTATTAGTTAATGAGCACCTGCACTTTTCTGAGTAGGCCCTACTCAATGTTATTTATTGGAGTAAAACTTCTGTTCAAATATTGATTATGCTCACAAAAACACAAATTTATCTTAGGTTAAAAATAGGCTACTTACAAAATCACTTAATGACACTAGAACTACTCCTAGAAAAGTTAAGCCTTTCCTTGCCCTTTGACCAGCTTTCTTTACAAATACCTATCTTTGTTGTAAATGTTTTTGTAATAATATACATTAGGCTACTTCTTTCAAATGCTGGATATCCCATTTTGGAATGAAACACTTCTATTGTTCCCTGTCACTCTCCCACACCTGTTGTTGGAGTTGAGCTTTAGCAGCCACAGTGCGGTAACATCACACCCCCTCCCCTAAGCCCTTCTTTGGGGCATAGTCTTCAGCTGGCTGGCTTCTCTCCTCTTCCCATGGGATTTCTCCTGTTCCTAAATACCACATGTGTCTTTATGTCTAGCACATTAATAATTTCCTGTCCGTTATTCATTGACATCACAGTGTGTCTTTACTTGATGATGAATTGGCTGTCAGGTCAGTTGAAAAAAAGAATGAATTGTACAAACTGGGACTTGTGTTATAAAATATTTATTTTTTTGTCCTAACCCCTGCTTTTCTTTAAGTTTTTTTGGCAGCAGGCCACTGTATGAAAGTTAATACACATCTTTCTGGGAATGACTCATTATAATTGCTTCAGCAAATTATAGATTATAGTTGGCGGGAAGTAATCTGTCCAAATGTCCACAGGTCAATATGAAATCAGTTAGCATGTTAGCCTTCCTCTGACACTGATCCATCTTAAACCCAGTGCCTTGTGTATGACACTTTGTTAGCAAGCCAACCAATGATGAACTGAACCTATGGTTTTCAGCATGAGTGTCTGGACCCACGAAAGGCTGATGAGATGTTCTTCGGGGGCCAGAAGATGATTTTAGAGTTTTGAAATGCTAAAATAATAAGTTATTCTTTAAATGTTTTTCAGTAGTGTTTATGGCCATTTTAATAGTTATTTACTATCTTGGACTGCAATTGTGCAACGTTTAATACTGTATGTAGTCTTAAAGGCTATGCTTGGTATGGGCATTGGGCTCTATTAAGTGAAGTATCTAATACTCTAGGTTCTATATGCTGCTCTTGATGAAAGCATGTGTCAATCCCTTCAAAGCCCACACACCAGTGAGTCGGCATTGAGGATTACAGGAGGAGTTTGAGGACTGCTATGGGAACCCCCAGGTCTAGGAAATGATATATAACGTGATTTGTTCTTATGAACATAGCTGTCAGCGCCGGCGCAAGTCGATGCCTAAGATCCGGTCAAGTCCAAACATGATCCTCGTGGGGACACTGTGATCTGAGCTCGTCCTGCACAGTCCCGGCGGCGCGTGTGTTACATCTAGAACAAACACGGCTATTTATAACGGCACACAGCACAATTTGCCATTTGTGAGTATGAGTGTGCAGTTAACTGGCTTTCTGAGGTGTCTACTGTCTCCTCCGCAGCTGTCGTTGCCAACCGAGACATGGGGCAGAACGAGGCTACTGGGGAGATAGCCGTGTTAATAAATCCAGTTCTAATCCTGAAAAGCAACAGGCCCACAACATTCCTGCTATATAAAGCACAGGGGCCTTCTGTCCGTGTGCCATGGACAAATAGCACCGACCCCACTGTTAATGTATAGGCGGGTTCGATATTATGCTCGCATGAAATCAAATGTCTTATAGGGAAAAAGTAGGCTATCACATATTAGTTGATATATAGCACGTTGTAAATATGTGTCAGTAACATTTGTCTCAATTAAGTAAGTGAGGTTGAAAATACAAAACAGGTCTAGAGTTATTAAGTTATTACCTGCACCGTTGTCCTTGTTTTCCTTACTATCTGTCCCGGAGTCCTGGTCCTGTTTGTCATTGTCACAGGTCCCCTGGTCAAGTCGTGCGTCGGTACTTGAGCAACAGTAGCGCAGCTCACACTTCCCACAGCAGATTATCGCATCCTCGCCGTCAATCTTCTCCGGACACTGGAACCCATCTTTCCATGCGCCCTGTGCGTCGTGCCAGCCATGGCAATACTCTCCGCTTGCTTTCACGTCAATAATAACCAGAAGTAGAGTCACAATTACAGTGACATACATCGGTAAACCAACTGCCCACATTCTGGCAAGGCCACCCGTGGTCGCACACTGGCACTGTAAATAGAAGAGAGGCTTTCACTCCTTCGGTCCAATGTGGTTAAAGGAGTGCGAATGTGGTTCAAAGTGAGAATGGGAACAACAGTGATGAACCAGAACAAAGCTAACCGTTTGAAAGATGTCATTGATTAGAAGAATCCCATGCGTAATTTAATGGATCCGCGAAAGTTTCCAAAAGGCTTCCTCTTAAAAAAAGAGCGTATCCAAATGTTTCCATAGAAAATGTTTAAAATAAATTCCCAAACAAATGGCAACATTAATTCACCTTATTATATTCTGGTTTTTGTATTGAGCAGAACCCCGGGTAAATCCACTCCCAGGAGCCTGAATCCATATACTCTTGAAGTATGGCTGTTAATGTCTCCTGAAATCCACTACTCAAATTACTTTACCGCAGAGATACAGCGAAACACAATTCACTTCACACTAATCCAGTAGGCGCGCTCCTGTTGTCTGTCTCCACCTGAGTCATGCGCAAAGTTTTCCAAATGAAAACGTAGTGAGTCGGTCTTCCCTGCTGGACGCAAATGTCAGTGAGATCATGCCAGCCTAGTCGGCTAAACAACGTTGCCAATGCCTATCCCACTTTGTGTGTGAACATGTTTGAATCGTATAGCTTAGGCTACACCTCACCATAATATTCAGAGACCTCCTCGTTTCCATTTAGGGCGAGCGCTTCAGATGATCACCCGGAGTAGCTCTTTTAATCTCGCGAGGCTACGCTTGTGTTAAAGGATAAACACCCCTTTGAGTTTTCACTAACTAAACCACCCGGTAATGGGCATTGCTTGTTGGCGCACCGAGACCCCGTGCGGCGCTGTCCGGCATTCCTAGTTGTCAGCGCATCTTAAACTTTGAAGCGTTCCCTGACCATGTCTTTTTTAAGCTTACAGTGACATCTAGCGGTTTACATAGATATTTGTCATAGCATTTCCCATTGCGTCCTTAGTAACGACACAGGAAGTGGCGCGTAACACAACTGTTGAAAAAAATAGACACACTTCCACCTGAAAGCAGAAAGAAGCTGAACGTATGATCGGCTTCAGATAGGCCTATGTCTCACGTATCTTAAACTCAGCAATATTCGGATTCACACTGTGAAGCGTAAGTAACTTACAGCTAGCCTACTATTTCATGTTAGCTACCACGTACTGTAACGTACTCTAAACATTATGGAAACAATGACAGCTATTACGGTACGGTACGGGTTTCTACTACATCCACAAAACAATAATGTCGATTGTTTAATAAAAACATGGAAGTCGTTAAGTATTGCTGGTTTTGTTTATTTTTTGAACTTTTACATTATGACATTATACACTGATCTCCTATTAGATGTCTTTTGTGAGGGTTGGGCGCTCGCAGCACAGTCACGGGAAAAGGCCTGTGCGTCCTAAGAAGGCAAGTGCCCCAAAGAGAGAATGGGTGGTAAGTAAGCTGCAGGCTGTGGTGGACTGCTACTCTGTAGATATCTGGTCTTGCTGTTAGTTTGAGGAAAAGAAGCAACAATGGCAGTTTGTTTGTTTGTTCACAGGGCACTGTCAACGATCTCTCAGTGCACAAACTGACACAAGAAGAGCTGGTAAGACAATGTTCTTCTTCATGTTCTTGCTCTGTGGATTGTGAGTTTGTGTATCTGGGCCGGGTGGAAAAGCCTGTGTTCAGTAGAGATTAATTTGTTATACGCATGTATGCAATACTAGTGTCTTCTTATGAATAGAATCATCGTCATGAGATCCATAAGTCACATAACAAGGCTCTAGCCCAGTGGGAGCTGAAAGAAAAGGAGCTACAAAGACGCTTTAAACGTCCAGGGACACCTTCACGCCTTGACCACGTCAGTCAAAGCATTATCAGGGAGGTGAGTGTACACATATTTAACAGCGTTTGAATATGTCTTGCGGTTATTCCACAGATGTTTTTTGTCACTGGTGTAATAGCCAAAGGAGTCAAACTGCTAATATTATTGCAAAGATTTGGCACAGGGTTGCCAACTTTGAAGGCTGACTTGGCTTGAGAATCCGTAATATTGACAAAAATGGACTAAAACAGCTGTATTGTTTGGTGTGAGATGCATTGAAGTCAATGGATACATTTTTTTCATGCTAGTGTGAGACGGCATAAAAGCGTGTGACACACGCCATATGCGTAAGAGTTGGCAACCCTGTTTGGCAGGATATTTGGTTTTTATCTTAAAATTCCTGCAACCTATATTTTGATGTCATTTTTTACAAATCCATGTGTTTTAGTAGCCATGTATGTATGTATGTATGTATGTATGAATGTATTTGATGTCCTGATTTTTCCAGTTCAGGATTATTGCAAAGCTATTTGTTTCTGAATAGGGGATGCTCATTCACTAGTTTGGAATATTTTCACTGTGTAAACAAATCATCCTTGGACCTATTGCCATTTGTACACGGACGATGCCATGCAATGAAATCACGCTTTGCTCCACTGGCTTCCCATTTGTTTTAGTTCATTTTAAAATTCTAGTCATCTCTTCCAGAACCTTGCATGGTCAAGTCCTCCCTCATTTATGTTGGGGGGACTTTCCATCTGTCTATGAGGTCTTCTGGCCAACACATTTTTAAGTAAATACTTTCACATTTCCCTGGGGTTTTTTTTCTCTGACACTCATGATTGCGGTGTGTTTGGTGGCAGATCTTCTCAGACCAGCTTCTACTGCGTGATGTGTTGGCCCACTCAGACAGAACCATGGCTGTGGTCAAGGACCTGTTTGGAGATGCTCCTCGCAGGCAGACTGGTACCTACCCACTTTTGCTGTATTCTGTAGATGCACACAAACACTTCACTTGGTGTAAACCTAACCACATTTAAGAAATAGCAAGGGGACGTCCTCTTATTTCTTTTATTTTTTTTCCACACCATTTAGTAAATACCCTACAACAACCATACTAGTAACTTGTACACAGCAAAGCAAGCAGTTTGTTTAATAATGGTATTACTGTAAGTGTATTGAGCATGCAGTAATTTAGTTACGTTTGTTTTGCTGATATTTGTCCTCTGGTTTTATTGCTTTTCTTCATATGTGTGTTTTTTTCTAATAATGAATAACACTTGCATATTTCCACAGGCCACCCCACTGTCACCAAGGCACCAGGCTGTTTCTCCGATTCTTCTCTTCCTGTGGTCCAGAGACCAGATCCACCGACCCAGCTGTCCCTCCTCAGCCAGTCTATGATGGACCAACAGGTGTGTGCATGTGTTAAATTACACCTCTTTTGTGTGTGTGTACATTTGTGAACAGTATCCTGTTCCAATTTCTGTTTGATTTCAGGCTCTTAATGAACTACAAGATTCTGAGGAAGACTACAGTGAGGAAGACACTCATTGTACTGCCAGGTCTAATGTCATGCACAGGTAACAAAACACAATTCCATACCGTAGTAGACCAAGTGTCAAACATGAGGCCCTGGGATCAGCTAAGGCCAGAGGCTAATTGTTTTCCCTGAGTTCAAATGTAAACCAACAACTTTTACAACATTACCCTAGTCTCAATTTCCTTTGTTGTAGAGCCAACCACAGGAAGATGGCTCCAGCCAGGGGGCCACAAAGGAGGAGAGGCCATCCCAACTCTGCGCACCAAGGGACAAGGAAAACTGCTCCTGTGACTCCCTCTACATCAGGGAGAGTCCCAGACCCTGCAGGTAGGAATGGCTGTGGTTGGTTTTGGAGTAACTGGGTTCCACTTCATATTTGGACTTGTCTGAATGTTTCACTGCCATTCAGCTCTCAATGCCACAGTGGCTGTTCGGCGACTGCGGTCCCATCTGAACCAATCAGAAGACGACAAAGACAACATCCTGGTTGCTCAGGCCCTGAATCAGGACTCCACTCTCAACCAATCGGGTAACATTCAGGATTTACCAATGACAAATACTGTTTGTCAAGTGTACATTCTTCAATTTGTGTCCAGAATAAATGGACTCACATTTACAAAAAACACAAAATGTGAGCTGAGGTGGAAAATGTTGGGTTTTTGGAAAGCTACTGTATAACACAATTGAGGAGTGTATCTGTAAAGGTGGAATCAGGGATTCTGAAGAAAAGATTGATATTTGAACTTGAACACCTCTCCCTTCAATGCCATAGGGTGTTCCCTCAGAAGCTCCGCCCCACGCGTTGCAAACACATGTTATGTGGTGCGTGTGGACTGCAAAAAACTGTATTTGCTTACAATCACTGACTCCACCTTTTAACTTGTTACTAATCATGGTTCAAATCAAATTGACTGATGCTTTATCTCCTGTGTGTGTGTGTGTGGGTGTGCGTGTTGCTGCTGCGCAGAGAGGCCTAGTGGGGGTTCACCCAGGACGAGGAGGGACCATCGACGGTGTGTTTCCCAGCTGGACGGCTCCACTCTCAGCTCTCTGGCAGGGAGCCAGTCTAGCCTGGGTCTACTGCATACCATGCTGGGGCAGGTGAAGGCTGACCTGGATCTCCTGGGGCCCTGGGGGCCTGAGACCACCTGCCCCGGGGTGCAGACGCATCCAGCACAAAGCCTCACAGGGTTCTCCGTGGCCCTGGTGACTGTGTTAGGAAGGCTGGTGCAGCTGTATAGAGAGGTGGGCTGTAGTCTGTAGACTGTGTGGGTTGGGACCCCTGAAATACTTTCAGAGGGTTGTGAATTTGTTTATTAAGTTTTCTTTCAAAATACAGTATATTCTTTAAATACAGTATTTATTTATTATATTTAGAAACAATTTGGAATTAAATTTCTTTCATAAGATGTGTAAACATTGTTAAATGCTTTTTATGGTTGTTTTATCGTACATTCTTATATATGCTAATAAAATAAGGCGCACTACTGATGCATTGTGGGGAAATATAACTGGAAATAGTATACATGTCATACCGCTAAAATGTTCGCTGTGGTCTAAACTTGCCTTTTTTGCATATTGTGTGTTTAGAGGGAGGAGGAGGCGCAGAAGGAGGCTAAGGAGAGGAGTAGACTGGAGAAGGAGGTGACAGAACAGCGGGGCCTTATAGATGCACTCACTGCTGAGATGCTGACTTTAAGAGAGGAGAGCGCCGCCCTGCAGGTATCACATATGAACTACAGTCTATGCTGTTGTATGTAGTCACTTTTGTTATTTTGGCCTCACCAGATCAGCACTGCAAACATGAAAGCTGTCATTAGTGGGGAGTGGGTGAATTGCTATTGTATTACGTCAGTGATTAACTTTAGTCATTATGTAATCCGTCTTTAGTGACATGTCTTTATATTACCACATTGTAGATTGTTAATTTAAGCAAACACATTACCAAAGTATTCCAGAAAATCCTACTGGATATAATTATATTTTGGGTGTACTTCAAAAATCATTGTAAACATTGTGAACCGGCCTCATACAATATGAATTTAAGATGAATTACATAAGAGTTTAAATCAATCTTAATTTGTTATTGTGCAAGCACTTCTGTACAGTATGAAGTCAGTCTGAACTGATTGAAGCCATGTGGGTTTCGTCACTGAAGGCAGGGCTTCATCAGAGGACGGCGCAACTGGAACAGAAGGTGGACACACTGTTGCTGGCACTGGGAGGACTGGGAACCCACTGGGACTCTGATGTCATAGCTGCAGGTTCCAATGAAACTTGTGTGCTTCTATCAGTCTATCTCAAAGTATGGCCACCAATTGTGTGATACATTCAACATAATTTGTGTGTGTGTGTGTGTGTGTGTGCCCAGACTGTCAACCAATCGCGGCACAGCAGATCCCTGTGGTGCCAGCTGTCCTACTGTCCCCCCCTCATCAAAGAGACAGCCACCAGCACAGTTCTGGTAAGAAGGGGTCCATACTCCCATGTCTGTCATTAGCAGCAACTCACAGTACTGGAGATTCCAGGTTCCCACTGGTTATGGAATTTCTGGAATATCATGATATTTTAAAAAGTCTATTCCAGACATGAAAGTTTGAGTCAAATCATGGAATATCAAGGACGTTTATTTGCAGGTTGTTTTCATTTTAGTTGCCATTCCGTTCGTCGAAATGTTACTGGACATAGTGTTACATTTTGAGATGTCTCAACCCATCTAAGCCCTCCCGCTGTTCTGTGGGTCAAAATGACCCGGTGCACTCGCCAGTAGCAGGCGCCAACCACAACACGGACACATGACATTCGGCGGTTGGCTCCCTCTGCTGATAGTCTGCTGAAAGACCTTAGGACAGCGGGAGGGCTACATGATTGGTCTGAATGTTTACATGAGCAGTACCTAGGTGAAGTATCATCGCATTAATTTTCAGTTTGTTTACCGTTGTTATGCCGGCTGTCAGACAGACACACAGACATTGTTCTGGTGGTTTGTACATTCCTTATAGGTCATTGTAGATATGTGGAGTGAAAGTCAGGCAATATGACATTGGACTTAGAGTGGGTACCCTGTGGAAACCCTGTTAGCCCTGGAGCCCCTCTGCCATCAGTTTCTTCCCGTCTCGTTTCCAGCGGTGACCCATGTGCCCCCTCCCGAGGGAATTCCGCCTCTGGACAGCTGTCGTTCCCGTGACAACTTTCCGTCCCCGAGCACGCCCTCTGTGCTCTCCGGCAGGTCCCGTGCCTCCTCCTCCTCCTCCCAGGGGCGGCCGTCCGACTCGCTCCTCTCGGGGCTCTCTCAGGAGGCAATGCTGGCGGAAGTCGCCCAGCTCACCCAGCAGAACCAGCTGATCCGGGCCCAGCTGGACCAGGCCAGGGGTCTCTCGGGAACGGGGTCTCCTAACAGCGGCACCGGACAGGGTAGCTCGGGGAGGAGCACTCCTCAAGGAGATGGAGAGAGGAGGAGGTCGCAGGCCAGCAGCACTGGCAGGGGAAGCAAGCAGGGTTCAGCTGGAGAGCAGTGTACACAGCAGGTACCATATCTCTCACTGGAGAGCAGTGTACACAGCAGGCACCATATCTCTCAATAGAGAGCAGTGTACACAGCAGGTACCATATCTCTCACTGGAGAGCAGTGTACACAGCAGGCACCATATCTCTCACTGGAGAGCAGTGTACACAGCAGGTACCATATCTCTCAATGGAGAGCAGTGTACACAGCAGGTACCATATCTCTCACTGGAGAGCAGTGTACACAGCAGGCACCATATCTCTCACTGGAGAGCAGTGTACACAGCAGGTACCATATCTCTCACTGGAGAGCAGTGTACACAGCAGGCACCAGTGGTAACTTTTACTATCTCTCACCTGTACTGACAGTACACTCCGTTTGCCCCCACACACACACAATCCCAGTTGTGTTTTTGATTGTCCTCTTGTTATTTTGTCTTCCCCAACAAAATGTTTTATATTATTATCCTTTGATATTTTATCAAAGTATATAAATGTTAGTGATTTTTATATATATATATATATATATATATATATATACACACACACTTGCATATATACTTGCATATATACTGGCATATATACTTACTATCCTATACTAAATTTATATCTCATCTCCACCCAGGTTTCCCCGCAGGACAGCCCCAGTGTGGAGCAGCGCCTCCTAGAGCTCAACAGGCAAAGTGCGGCGGCCAGGACCAGACTGCTGGAGCTCATAGAGCAGCAGAAACAGAGCGCCACAGCCAGGGTTTCACCTTCCGTCTCCCCCATACCTCCCTCCGCCTTCAGCCCCCTCTTGGCAGGTAAACTAGCTCCGTCGCTGCCTCTCTCCCTCCTCTCATCAATGGGATGTGTTGAAAAAGATGTCTGTGTCTCTCAGAGGGAAGAATGCCACCAGAGGCGTCCATGTTGTTTTCTGCACACGACTCGCTGTCGCAGGCCAGTGCTAATGAGAGAAGGTACGTGGTACTTTTGTTGCTTTTAATTCCGAACATTGCATTTATATCTACTTAGATTTGTATTTGGAATATAGATCATATCCACTATGTTCCTTTAAAATATTTGTTACTATTGTATTGCTCCATAGGTTTGTAAAATTAAACCTTATATCTTTTGACTGTCACATGCAAAGATAGAATACAGAAAGTTTGACTGAATTGCTTTTTTTTTTGTATTATTAATTTCAGTAAAGAGGAGACCATCCATTGGTCTGTAAGATAGAATGTTTTTTTTCTGTGAAATCATTCAGAACTAAGTAGTTGATTGTGCTTCACTATAATTCAGCATTGTTACTCCTTTGGATGTGTTGAGAAAATGGCAACGTTTCTGTGAAGAACTCGTTGGAACTATGCTGGAACATAGTTACTGTTGTACATTTGTTGTGCTGCAGATCAGCTGGTAGTGATGTGTCTTCATTGAGCTTTGGGGAAGAAACACGAAATACCAAGACACGCAACACACAAAGTGTAGGTGACCTAGATTACATTTTTATCTTATCATGTTCTTTTAAAACGTTGGACTAAGACATTTATTCTGTTCATTAAAGGCAGGAGACGGGTGGTTTGCCTTGTCTACTCATACGAGATGAAGAAGATGAATGGGGAACCTGGGGAAACTTTACGTTTTTAACAGATTGTTTTTATTTGTATATTTTGAAAATGTTTTATCTATGCAATGCTATATTAAATTATTATCATTTTCTTTTTTAATTGAGCTGTGCTTTTTACACATGCATGTTTAACTTTTCTAGATTAATTTCTAAGCTTAGAAACACACTTTTGTACATTAAATGTTTGTCTGCATTTTTTATTAAATTACCTTTTTTATTAAATTACCGTTTGTACATTTTTGTAACAGTAATAGCATTTACACCATACCAATTAAACTGCATATGGAAACCCCTATTGTTTTGAGGCAAGGGTGGATGGATGGAGGATGGGTGGGTTGAATTTGGCAGAGGACTATTGATTATTGCACCACTTAAAGTGTTATGACCATTCTTGTATATAGTTCTGTGGTTATGACCCTATCCCCTCGCCCTCAGCTTTTTGATGAACGAGACTGAACTGAAGCAGGATGTTCAAACGTAGTTCAAGTCCAGTGTTCGATATCTGGCATCATTATATGTGAAGAATCAGCCAGCGGGGGGAGCTGTTGCAGCATGAACAGAAACGTAATGTGCAACAGCTATAAACATTTAACCCTCGTAATGTACTCCGGGTCAGAATGACCCAAATCACTCGCTTTTGTGGCAGATAGAAGGCGCTAAACCTAATTTTACAGCTTACACACTCATATTATGTGCACTGCTGGCACAACACGGTGTGTGTTTGAAACCAGAGGACAACAGGAGGGTTAAAAGCCACAAAAATCTACATAAATACATAAAAAATTTATTAAGAAATAAATAAATACAGTCATCAATGACAATTGAAAAACACACAAATCATACACAATCAGATGGCGCCGCCGTGTGGCTAAATACTATATTGCGAGTACATTACGAGGGTTAAATAGTTACGCAATAGCCTATGGTGTGTTGCCTAATTCGGGTTTTATCGACTACTGGCTATATTCAAATAGTCTATAATTAATGTGCAGTTGTGCGTGTGATTTCAAATGTATAACCTTTGACAGCGTTGATTGATTGGCCAGTTGAGTAGGCTATATGAGTTTGCGTCCATTATTAGCACTTTCTCTTAGGTATACTGCAGTGCAAATGAGAACTCCTGAGTTTTCCAGTTGTTCAAGCGAGCGTGTGTGGTAGCTCCTAAAGGCCACAATGACCGGCAGAGAAATCAAAATGAGTACATTTTGCAGATAATAACAGGTTGGAGATATAAAAGCGCCAAGGACAGCAGCCGTAAACGTGGGGTTAAGGGTCGTCACGGCGGTGCAGGGGGAGACGGGCGGGGCCTATTGTTGCCTGGTCGGGCTGAGTGGCAGAGAGGGTGAATGGGGATTAACCCCACCCCAGCGCCTCTCAATACTTCACCCCCACCTACACCGCAGGGCCCGGAAAAACGCTCCCATGTGCTCCCCACTCTGCCTGTAGGCTATCTGACCCCACCCCTCCCGCACTGTCTGCAGCTATGTTCACAAACGAACACACGTGTCCCGAAACTACATATGGTTCAAGAAAACTCTAATTATACTTATAGTTCCGTTCTCACACACACGTATAACTCATTTACACATTCCTGGACGTGGAAAGAAATACATACATGCTGATGGCTCACAAGGGAATTTAAACATACTTAAAAATCCCCCCACCCCCCAAACACACAATGATAGGGATGGGGATGGGGGGGGGCACTTTAGTTTTCTTAACTCATTTAAATCTGCCCCCACTTCACCTTACTAAAGGGGGGTTGAAGTCACTCAGAAAAACATACATTCCCCCGCACTCTATAGCTTTTACGCACACACACACACACACACACAAACACACACACACACACACACACACGTTGCCACAGGCCTTTATAAATATTAAGTAGGCTACTTAGTGAGATAGAAATACACCTTATTGTAAACGATATGTGTAAACAGGAATTTACACTTTGTATACCCCTTTGCTGTTAACGCTCCTTTACCGCTAAGCATATTTCCAAATTGAGAGTTTTTTTAGTTGTTTTTAAAAGCACAAAAAATAGTCACGCAAGATGTGAAACATGCCACTCACAACAATTACCCAATCGAATCTCAGATAGATAAATTACCGTAGGATACTGTATGAATAGTAGATCTATACTTGTATTTCTTTCAGCAGCGTTGTATTTTTGCCACCAGAGGGCGATGCTTTTAAACTGCGTAAAATAGATGAGAGTTGAGTTTATGAGCTGGAGTTTTGCTATGCGTTTAACTCTATTGTGACAGTAGGTACGTACGTCACGCGATCTCTATTCATTTAAATTATTTCTCGATAATTGTTCTACAGTGATATTCGTGGTGCGTGGAGATGTTGGTGGTACAAAAGCTGATTTGCCGTATTTGTTGTAGCGTAATGTCAATTTTTTTGATGTGCTTTTCATGTCTCCCAATTTCTCCCCAATTCCTTCCTAAGTCTAAAAAACCTATGGGAGGTAAACCGTGTGCGTGTTTGTGAGTGTGCATGCAAGCACTATGGGATGTGTGCCCGTGTGTGCAGGGGTGAACCATGCAGCTGTGTTAGGCTCTGATCTGCAGCAGGCTGTTGCTTGCAGTGAAAATATTATCACAAGTGTTTATTATTGTTTTAGTGTGAAACAGTGGGAGTGTTGTGTGCTCTGCAGACGTGTGTATGTAGAGAGTGTGTGGGTGTGTGTGTGTGTGTGTGTGTGGGGGG